>CM031238.1:542250577-542521181 GCA_018340775.1 Taxus wallichiana var. yunnanensis
CTTCCACACGATGTAGGGGTATATGGCACATCTGAGCATGGATAATAACGCAAGAGTTATGTAATTCATGCACTGATCCATCCATAGGAGTTTTCGGAAATAAGAGCCCAAATACTAAAGATCCAAATGAGGAAAGTTTTTCCAAAACTAGCACTTCCATGTTCTTTGGAAAATGGTGATTTTTCCATCTCAAGAAGATAATGAGCTTGAAGAGATATTAAATTACTCCTCTTACAAAAAGGAGACACCCCACCTAACTCTAAATCTAATAGTAATTGACATACACCCAAGAGAGGAGACCAATGACTAGAAGCTAAAACTTATGCAAAATAGGATACAACATAGTTGAAGATATGAAGAAGATCAAATCCAACATAAGCCTCCATGAATTAGCCCAAATCTCTAGGAAAAAGATACCTAGTACTTAAATATTTGGCTAATAAACCTATTAAACAAAAAAGGGCCTTCCCCAAAAATGTATCTCTCTACAAAGACAAAACTTCTTATTTTGGGTTAACTAACTTCCTTTTTGTGCCTCAGTCAAATTTTACACATTTCAAGACTCAAAATTTTCTAGGTATTGCTTCATTAGATAGAAGAATTCTTTCCCTTTCCGTAAAGGTAAAGGAAGTCCTCCTAACTCCTTGTATTTTTTGAGTTATGGCTCAGATTTGGAGGAAAATTTGCAAGGTGGACCCGGGAGGAAATTTTTTTGCACTTAGCCCTTTTGGGCAAAAACATCAAAGGAAAATTTCAGCCCCAGCCCATAAAAGGATAAAGGAAAAGAAATTGATTAAGGCCCACAACTCATGAAATGATGCCATGTGTCAAGGGCAGAGTGGCGGGGGTGGAAGGACTTCAAGTTTTTGGCTTTTGGTCAAAATGTGTCAAAGGAAAAAATAGAAGCGTGCATCGCCGAGAAATGCAAAAGTGATGCCACGTGTCCAGTCAGCAGTAGGAGATGGGGCGTTGGGAGGATTTGGAAAATTTTTCCAAAGTGGTGAAAACAAAGGTAAAAAATGGAATCACATCTCCACAAAGGATCATAAAGTGCCACGTGTCTCGGAGCGGAGTGGCGAGGGCGCCAAGGATTTTGGAAAATTTCCCAATTTCACAAAAGGAGGAAAATGGAAAGGTTGAAGCCGTAGATCAACCAAAGGGTGCCATGTGTCATCGGAGGAGTGGGGCATGAAGATTTTTGGGAAATTTTCCCAATTTGAAAAAAGAGGGAAAATTTTCAAATTTTGGCCCCAAACCCAAATTTTGCCCTAATTTCAACATTTTTTCCCTAAATCTTCAGAGGGCATATCTTTCACACCAGAGCTCAAATTTTCACAATTTTGGTATCATTGGAATTTTTTTGAAATTCTCCACATGATGGATTATTCAATTTTAATTTTTGATGGATATTTGTGGGAGAAAATGGGAAAATGTCTCTGGCATGGAAAAAAATGCAAAAATGGTTCCCAACCACCAAAATTAATGAAGTATGGGCCTCTTTCTTGCTCTACGAAGAAATGTACTTCAAAGTATGGTATTTTTCATGGAAACCCATCATTTTATAGGCTAATTAAATGGATCTTGTTAGTGGTTGAAGTTTCAAATCAAATTTTCCCATGTTTTCTCATTTCTTCTTCATTTGTTTCAAGTGATAAAAGCCAATTTTGGCTCATTTTGTAAAAGGTTGTTCATCATTCTTCTTTGCCTCTCCCTTATTTTCTTCCCCAGGGTCAAAAATGGAGTTTGAACCTCCTCCCTACTCTGTAATGGAATTTTCCTCTTACCCATGAAATGATGATTCTATGCAAACTTCTGGAGCAATAAAAAATGTGTTTTGTGATGCATTTGTCCATCCTTGCTCATTTTTTGGTTGTTTTCTTCTTGCCTCTCTTCATTGCAAGTATTTGTGCATGTTTGGATGTTCATTATAGGTTTTAGAGCTTGTGTTCATGGAGTTTTGGAACATTTTTTGTGTGAAATCCATCTTTGGTCTGTGATGCACTTGTCCATCCTTCCATTGCTCACCTCTCTTTGTTTCCATGGTAGTTTTGATAGATAATCAACATTTTCCTTCTCTGGTGTATCACCATTTTAGTGTAGGCTCTATTTTTCCCTCTTTTCTTCTCTCCTATCTCCTTGTCAAGTTAGATTAGGATTAGATTATCTTGCTTTGCATTGGAATAGCTTGTGGCAAGTAGTTTAGGAAGAGGAACCAACCTTCTTTGGAGAGCTTTCCCCATTTGCAAAGGTCCCACACTTTGGGAAAGCTCAATGTTGTGTAATCACACCAAATGACTTTACCTTAGAAAAGAAGATCCATAACTCATTTGGGGGTGTTGTGAATTTTAACTAATAGTTTTAGATATTTCATCTTCGAGTGGGACCTTAGAGGTCTTCCACTTCATTTTTTGCAGGTTGATGTGTTCCTGTGAAGATTTCAGCCTTTGGAGGAAATTGCAAACACATCTGGTGACTCCATCTGATCAACAACCCATCTCTGAAGTTGTCCTCTTTCCATTCATTTTCATTTTTCATCCATTCTTCTTCCATCTCTTCCATCTTTTCCATTCCATGAAGTTGTGCAATCATGACTTCATTTCCATCATGGAATTCACATTTACAACAATAGTATATTCCACCTCCAACATGTTTTACAACTCCTTCAAATCAGAATTTTGATCAAATTCAAAATCATCATGCTTACCCATATGAGCAATACCAAAATTAGTTTGGTTATGAAACATATCAAGAGAAAGGGTACACATGCAATGAGGGAATCAAATGAAAGATGCAGTTTATTGAGAAGATCCAAAAATGGAGATTGCATGTGGTGCAATCAAGAGCAACAACTCAAATGGAGGCTTTTAGAATTGGTTTCAGAGAACCTTGTCCATGGGGAGGCCCTTTTCCAAGACACTTAAGCCCTCAGGAGAAGCTGGACTTCATGATTGAGATGTTGCCCCAACTTGCACAATGGACAAGTGGAGATAGAGGCCTATAAATTTGGTGTTGAGCAACCTTGTCAATGGGTAAGTTCTACACCATCATTTGGTTTTTCTCTTTCCATTCCTCAAGTAGCACCATCTCATTTTGAATGCCAAATTTCAAAGCTTCCCATGAATGCCCCCCAAGTGTTGATTTCATTTCTCCATCCCCTAGTCTTCCACCTCATCTCAATTCTTCTGTCCTTTTCCCTTCCAAACAACCATCCCCTCCAAAGAAACAAGAAGTTCTACCTCCTCCACCACCACAAATAATTGCAAAACTAGTTGAGTCACAACTCACCCCTCCTCTTGCATTCCCAAGCCCATGTTGGGAAGAGACTCAAGAATCCAATCAAGGACAACAAAAAGAGGAGCCCAACAAAAAGAAATGATAGAAAATCTAAAGAGTTGGGCTACCAAATTTGGGATTACAAAGATCCCCTTGATGGTCAAACCAAAGGAGGAGGTCAAGGTTGAAGAACTAGTGGTGGCTGAGGCCGATTTTGCAGCAGAGGAAGAACCAAGCAAAGAAGGAATGATTAAGATCTTAGTAAGCTTTGCTCTTAGATATGGGATCGAGAAAATTCCTTTGCTAGTAAAGCCTACTGAGAGGATTAAAGATGAAGAGTCAATGGTGGTTAGGACTGGTTTTGTTGCAGTAGAAGAAGAGAAAAAGGAAGAACCAGATCCAAAATCAGTTTTCTCATAATGTAGTGTCCATGTTGGCACTTTATTTGAAGAAAATGCTGATCTAATCCAAGCTGCAAAACCAGTCAACAAGGAGGAAGAACAATCAGCTCCAAGTCCCATTGAAGAGGAGCAACTGGAAGAAATCAAATCAGAATTGGAACTAGATGAAGGAAGCATTATTGAAGATTTTTTTCTTTCATTTGAAGGGCTTGATTTGATTGATGAATCCATTATGGAGGTGACCAAAACAAATTCAGAGGCACTGAATCATGAGCAGGTTGCACAAGAAGTTACATATTTCTCTCCCACTTCATCTCTCCAAAAATCTAATTTTTGGATGAGTTTGAGCTGACAAGCTTCATGTTTGAAGATGAAGCTCCACATGGTGAAAAAAATGTAGATTTGAAGGTCACCATACAAAAGGGAGAGACCTTGCTGCAGCAGGACATTGAAGAGTTTGATTTTCCATCAGACTTAGAAGAATGTTTTGATGAGAAGGAGCCTATAGAAAATGCAACTTTTCTTTCTTCATCATTCATTCTTCAACCACAAGAACCTGCTGCCATGGAGGAGAGGATTCAAGGAGCAGCAGCTGTGTTTGTAACATGCCTCTTGAATCAAAGTTGGAAGAATTTGATCTTCCAAAAGCTACAATGGAGGAACTCTAGAGCCAACAATGTATTGCAGCAAGTTACAATAATGCAAAAGCAACTTCATTGGATGTTGCAATCAATAATGATGAGCTGCATATTATAGAAGAGTTCCATACTGCCATGAAGGAAGGAAAAGAGCATGAGGATTCCATCACCTCTTCCACACCATCCATTTAAGAAGGTCTACAAGAGGACTCCATTTTTGGAGTTGAAAATTAGAGCTATGGGCATATCAAATGGATCAGACCTTGCCCAATAAGGTATTTGGCTTCATTGGAGCCAAAGGAGAAGCCACAACCAGTCATGCTTGCTTCTAAGCATGAGGATGATATGCAAAGCACCAAGGATCAGCTGTCATACCTCTTCAATCCAAATGTAGAGCAACTAAAAGAGGTATCTAATTTGTTTTCAGTTGACACCTTGCTAATTTGGGTAGAAGACCAGCTTCTTGTTGATTTTCCACTCATCCAACTAAACCATGATCAGCTCCAAATCAATTTGCATGGTTGCCAATTTTGAGGAAAGGAAGCTATTTTGCAACAACCAGGTTGTAGGGTTTTGTTTAGCCCACCTTTTGCTTCTTGGTTAGAGTAGAGTAGGTAGGTTTTCTTTCAAGTAGAAGAAGTGATTTTGTGCACACTGCATGTTCCATTTGGAGTTATGTATGATTTCCAATTTTGTACATAGTTTTGGTGTTGTTTTGGTTGCTCTTGCATAGTTCATTTCAGTGGCATTTTGGTGAAGATCAATTTCAAGTTTCAATGGGTTTCCAAGTGGCTCAGAGGTCATATTTTCATAGTTCAGATCAGAATTGGTTTATCAGGCTTGACTCCATGCCCAATGGATGCTTAAAAGGCCACTGATCATTCATCTAGCAGGAAGATGACCCCTGAGAGTCACCAAATTGTTAACCAAAATAAGCTCCCTCTTATTTTGGGTTAACTAGCTTCCTTTTGTGCCTCAGTCAAATTTTTACACATTTTAGGCACTCAAAATTTTTGGGTATTGCTTCATCAGATAGAGAATTTTTCCCCTTTCTAGAAAGGTAAGGAAGTCCTCCTAACTCCTTGTATTTTGCAAGTTATGGCTTAGTGGAGTTTGGAGGGAAAATTTGCCAAGGCGGACCCGTGGGAAATTTTTTTGCACTTAGCCTTTTGGCTAAAAAACTCAAAGGAAAATTTTCAGCCAGCAAGCCCACAAAGGATAAAGGAAAAGAAATTGATTAAGGCCCATAGCTCATGAAATGATTCCACATGTTAAGGTGGAGCGGCGGGGGTGGAAGGACTTCAAGTTTTTTGGCATTTGGTCAAAATGTGTCAAAGGAAAAAAATTAGGCATCCCCCCAAGCGCTAATGAAATGATGCCACGTGTCAGTCAGTGGGGAGTGGGGTGTCGAGAGGATTTTGGAAATTTTTTCCAAAGTGGTGAAAAAACAAAGGTAAAAAATGGAACCGCATCCCACACATTAGAAAGTGCCACGTGTCCACTTCAGAGCGGAGAGCGGGGCCATAGAGGAATTTTGGGAAAATTTCCCAATTTTGCACAAAGGGGAAAAATGTTGAAAGGTTTGCCGCATGGATCAACTAGAAGGGCACCACATGTGTCATCAGGAGGAGTGGGGCATGGAGATTTTTTGGGAAATTTTCCCAATTTGAAAAAGAGGAAAAAGTTCAAATTTTGGCCCGTGAACCCAAATTTTGCCCTAATTTTGCCATTTTTGCCCTAAATCTTTAGAGGGGCATATCTTTCGCACACTAGAGCTCAGATTTTCATGATTTTGGTATCATTGGAAAGATGTTGAAATTATCCACATGATGGATGGTTCAATTTTTATTTTTGATGGATATTTTATGGGAGAAAAATGGGAAAATGTCTCTAGCATGGAAAAAATGTAGAAAATGACCCCAACCACCAAAATTAATGAAGTATGGGCCTCTTTCTCTGCTGAAGCAATGTACTTCAAAGTATGGGATTTTTCATGGAAACCCATCATTTTTTAGGCCAATTAAATGGATCTTGTTGGTGGTTGAAGTTTCAAATCAAATTTTCCCACGTTTTCTCATTTCTTCATTTGTTCGAGCGATAAAAGCTAGTTTTGGCTCATTTGTAAAAGTTGTTCATCATTCTTCTCTGCCTCTCCCTTCTTTTCTTCCCTAGGGTCAAAATGGAGTTTGAACCTCCTCCCCTACTCTGTAATGGAATTTTTTTCCTCTTACCCATGAAATGATGATTCTGTGCAAACTTTTGGAGCAATAAAAATGTGTTTTGTGATGCATTTGTCCATCCTTGCCGTTCTTTTTGGTTGTTTTCTTCTTGCCTCTCTTCATTATAGGTATTTTTGCATGTTTGGATGTTCATTACAGGTTTTGGAGTTATGTTCATGGATTTTTGGAACATTTTTTTGTGTGAAATCCATCTTTGGTCTGTGATGCACTTGTCCATCCTTCCATTGCTCACCTCTCTTTGTTTCCATGGTAGTTTTGATAGATAATCAACACTTTCCTTCTCTAGTGTATCACCGTTTTAGTGTAGGCTCTATTTTTCCTTGTTTTCTTCTCTCTCCCTATCTCCTTGGAAGTTATATTAGGATTAGATTAGCTTTCCTTGCACGGAATTTCTTGTAAGGTAGTTTAGGAAGAGGAACCAACCTTTTTCTTTGGAGAGCTTTCCCCATTTGAAAAGGTCCCACACTTTGGGAAAGCTCAATGTTGTGTAATCACACCAAATCTTCCTTCAAGGGTTTTCCTAACCAAATCGAGTGGATAGAGAGTCAAGAATGAAACATGTTGTGTTCATATTAAAATTGCTATCTTAATTGAAATAAACTAACACTACTAGTCTCAAAGCAAAGCTAAATCTACCATTAAAATTATGATTATAGCTTAAAGGAAACTAGATATCTTACATAAACATGAATTAAATTACCTAATGCTAATAATTCCTACTCTTGTTAATGTATGATTGCTTCTTAAACATGAGCCTCTTTAGATTATGAGAAATAGAATTTGTTTGTTTGATCTCCAAAGAGAGGGAAGGATATCACCAAGAAATGGTTACATGAGGCCAAGCATGGATCTTCCTTTCCACTCAACAATGATAGAATGGATGCAAAGATGAAGTAGCTATTCCAAAGAATGGAGAAGGCTCTTATCATATGCTTGTATAAATCACTAGCAAAAGTGTGGTGTGTGTGTGAAAGGATGTAGGAGGGTCCTTTATATAGCTTTTTCCATTTGGGAAAATCTTGAATCCCAATGAATGTGGGATAAAGGATAAAGTAGATTTAGACTTGTTAAGCTTGATTAGAGGAATTAACAAGTGATTAACAACTCATGGGAGTTGGAGATGATTTAATTAATCAACTAGGATTAATTAATAGGCTAGAATAAGCTTTTAGGCTATTTGGAAGTGATTTAGGAGGGATTTGATATGATTTGAAGCATTTGAAAAAGGGATTTAGCCACTAAAAGGGTTTATTGATTAAATACATTTTTAAAAGGCTTAATTAACTCATAATAATTAATTAATCAATTAGAGGAGGATTATAACTAACGAAGTCTCGTTAATAAGCATCTGGACTAGAATAAAGGCTAGCTAATTAACAAAGCATTATTAATTGACCAAAATACAGGGAAATTTATTTAATTAGCGTAAAATCACTAATTATAATGAAAAATGATGGGAAAGAGGATAGTTAGTACAATTTTAGCAATAAAATTATGTAAGCAGATTTTAGGTGTCTACATTTTCCCTTATTTGGGGTGGCGTAAGTGAATCCACTTTAAATATAGCAGAAAATTATAAACAAGTAAATTTTAAAGAGAAATTAGTAGAATGAAGGATTCCCCCTTTAGTGTTGATGGGGTGATAAAAATTTCTATCGACGATCGAAAATATCAAGGAAATGGATAGAATAAACAAGGTGGGGAGGGGGATAAAATGATCCCCATTTCCCATAGTTTTTGGAAGAAAAATTGATAGTGATAAGACATAATAGTGAAGAATATGGAAATAGAGTTTGCATCCAACCCATTCAATAAAAAGCTGTGTTTTATCACTTTGCTCATATGATCTACATCATTGGCTCTTAGTAAAATATATGCATCTAACAAAAATGTAAAATAACATGAAAAGTTATAATACTAACATTTTTCATTGCTAAAACAATAACTCAATGCAAAATACATAATTTAATGCAATAGGAGAAATTAAACAAGCTAACACGACAAGGAAACAATTCTGAACACACATACTCAAACAAACTGACATTCAAGATAGTTACACCAATGTTTTGTAATCAAGAAGCTTTAGTTCCCAAATGTTCAAGTTAACGAAAATGGTTTAAAATGGCACCCCAAGAAAAGATACATGCGAGGTGAATAAATAAAGGACCTAGGGGTCAAATGAAAAGGCAATTGTGTACTATGAAATAGTACTAAAAACTCATTTGTGCGAGGAGTACAAACATAGTAAGAAAACCACCTTTGTTAATGGAGATAGATCAAAATGATCATGGTTGCGAAAGAACATTCAAGGAAAAAGAAATATGATTTATAGGAAAAAATTCAATGTTTGAGAACAATAATAATCGATACGGTGCTTAACAATTTGTGTGCTTATTTTGAAAAAAATGGATTTTTTTATTTTTACCAATTTCTTGGATTTATTGAACTTAGGAAGAAAATGATCTAGAAGAATAAAAATGTGTGTGGACATTTCTAACAAGCACTAGGAAGTAAAAATATGCCTCAAGTTTCAAAATGGATCATCAAGAAGCAAAAACATGCCCCTTAAGCATAGCAAAAGCAGATGAAAATGACTATTTAATAAAAATAATCATCGCGACAAGTGCTAGAAGAATCATGGCGAGTCATATAGCCCTTTGGGGGGCTATGAGGAAATAGAATAATTAGGTCAAAAAGGCTATAAATAACAAGTTGGGAGGGTAAAAATCCATCGCGACGAGTTATTTGTAAAATTTGAATTTTATAAAAAAATTGGTTGTTTTTAAATTTTTTGGATTTTGTTTCATTCGTATAAATTTTTTGGAGTTTTATGTTTTGTGAATTTTTAGGGTTTTGAAATTTTCGAAAGAAGCTATGTATAAGAAAACAAAGAATCGTGGATGCTCCCAGGTGACATGTGGGAATGTACAAGGGTAAACGCGTCATGCGTATGTGCAAGAAAGTGAAGATGCGAAAAATACCCCAGCATGAGAAGGAATGTACAAAAGGAAAACTCTCCACATATGTATAAGAGGAAGATAAAACTTGTAAGGCCAATATGGATAGTTTCAACAAGAGGATGAACTCAAACTTATGAAGAGCTAAGAAGGAGTAAGCATGCCCTCGGTCAAGTGGCCAAGAAACACATAATAGAAAAGAAGTGGAAGATTATTTTATTGAAAGAAGGGACAAATATTCCCTCAAACATGGTAAAAAGGAAATCTTATACACATGGATGTTCTAAATGAAGTAGAAGAACAATGAATGTTATGAAAGGATATGGAAAATGTAGCTAGAAGATTCGCATGATGAAAAATTGATTAGCCAAAGGCACAAATTGTGAGACAAGATACAAACTAAAGAAATAGTCTAAACAAGTTCTAAAAAACACTTGGTAACATATTAATCTCATTTGTTCATCAATAGACAGGTTTGTAAACTGGAAATTAATTACCTCTTGAAATGAAGATTTGATAGGCAATAAGTGAATAAAAACTAGCCAATGTGTAGGAATGATTTATTTTGATAAAGTGATTTGGGAATGGAGGGTAGAAGGAGAGTCTTGCATTGCTCACGATGTCAACCAGAATCCATATTCCTAATAGAGATGTATTTGATTCTATTTGAAACATTTCTCTACTACCAGCAAAACATCCATAGCCCCTTAATAGAGATACTAGAAATACCCCAAGAGATAGTAATATACTTGATTTGCTTTTACTTTTTGATGTTTTGATTGATTTTTGCTTTCTGAAAACGTATTTCATCTCTCTCAATTTTTTTTTGATAAGGGGTTAAGAACCACAAATGGCTTGATGGAAGGATATGGAAGTGATTGTGATGATGTTACTAACTTGTGTCAACAAATATACCCAAAAGGGTCTTCGCAATAAGTTTATTAAATGTATGATAGTGATAGGATCTCTAAGAGGTCATTCGTTCTTTAATTTACCAAGGTGATGAAAGACCAAGTTCAAATGGATACTATAGAGATAAATGTCACACAATGAGTGTGAATAGACTAACCAAAATATCATCGAAGGAATGAAAATGGTTGGTGACTCACAGAAGAATGGAAAGAAAGGTAAGAAAGAACATCCATGTGTATGTAATACATGAATGCAATGTTTGATCTTTTTACCTTTTATTTTTTGTAATGTTTTATCATTTTTTGTATTTTTGATGGTTTTGTGAAGGGGAGAAGACAAAGAAGATGAATGAATGGGAAATTGGGACCAAAAATGTCACTCTGTGTGATAGGATCCAACAATGATGTTTGTGATTTTTAATAAGGGATACTAGGAGTATTTACTTATCAAGAGTAATATTATCTCCAATCTTGATGACCATAGTGAGATCATATTCGATAAGTGACTATGAATTATATTTCAACATGGATTTTTTATGTGGGATCTTGAGTTCCCTATCCATAGGTTTCTACACTTTGTGCCATACTTGATGGTTACGTTGGTGTGCATTCTTGAATCATGTTTGATTTTTAACTTTATGTTTGTTTGACTTGTTGGGAGCTTTGGAGATCTTTGGATTTTTATCTTAGCTTGATGAAGAAAATGTTTGGGTTTCATATAAGCTAATGTGTTATTTTTTGATCCCAAGCACTAAGAGAATAAATTGGATGTTTATAATTTATAATAGGAATGGTAAGGATGATGGTGGGCTTGCAAAATCATTGAAAGAAGGATAATATGTTGAACCAAGAGGATATGGTCCAAGGATTGAAGATAATGGGATACTAGGAGGTATCCATAGATATAAGATGAAGGGATACTAGGATGTGGCCCCAAGATGGAAGAAAAATGGCTACCCAAAGGTGTCATATAAATAGAAGATGGAGGGATACTAGGACATGGCCCAAGTATATAAGATAATGGGCTACCCAGAGGTGACCCACAAATAGAAGATGAAGGGATACTAGGAGGTGGCCCACATATATAATAAGATGATGGGATCCTAGGAGGTGACCCAGGGAGAGATTGTTATCGAGGAATTGTGATATGTAAAGAATGATTGGGTGATGAGAAAATAGGTGAAGGATCAATGACAGACCAATAATTTCTCCATGTAATGGGGATGGTGAAAATGAAATAACAAGAGGAGGATCAAGTTTTATGATCTTAGGATCTTCCTCTGTTTTCTAAAAAAAGGAATCAACATCTTCCCCATAATATATGAATGCATTGAAGTCTAAAGAGAATCCTTTCTCATGATCCTCTAAAGGAATTTCATTGTGTAGCCCCATGAATTCTTTGATCACTTCTTCATTCTAAAATAAATCAATTGGTATGGGTCATTTTTGGTCAACCATAGTAGGTTGATTGGAAGATAGGGGTTCAACAAGTGTTGAATATTGATTGATAGAAGAATATGACTCAAGAGACAAAGTAGATTTGGATTTAGATGTCTTGTGAGTGGAAGAAGATGTGGATTTGGAATAGGTTGGTATTGGTTTTCCTAGAATATTACATAGTGCAAGTAGACAAATAGGATTGTGTAGGAAGTCAGTAGAT
Source organism: Taxus wallichiana var. yunnanensis (assembly GCA_018340775.1). NCBI lineage: Eukaryota > Viridiplantae > Streptophyta > Pinopsida > Cupressales > Taxaceae > Taxus > Taxus wallichiana. The sequence goes on from CM031238.1 coordinate 542,262,658, forward strand.
TATGATGTAGGGGTTGACTTAGATGATTGATTGGAGGAACTTTGATTTTCACAGATCTTTGACATAGGAAGAGTTTGTTTAGGTGGACTGATAAATTGGGTCCTATGAAGAAAGGGAGGACTATGACTCAAGGGCCGAATTAGATGTTTGATGGGGACAATACATGGTTTAGAGGAGGAAAACGTTGTTGAGGAGACTAGTTATTCCTTAGAATAAATTTGATTGGATGATGCTCGAGACATCGAGGGGATCCAAATAATAGTTTGGATTAGAATAATTAGGAGACTGAGGGGAATCAGAAGAATAGTTTGGATTAGAATCATCATAATCATACCACCAACTATGAGATGAAGGTGGGGAAAGGGGTAACCAAATGAGTTCTCTAGTGTGAATAACCAAATGAGGTTTATTCATGATGGGAATATTTTGATGTGAATGTCAAAACCTAGGTTCCTTATTGTCATAAGTGTGAGAAACCATGTGATGTCATTGTTGCTTTGCACCCGGGTCCAAATTCCTAGACCTAGATAGTATGATTGAACTCCTTCAAATGGAATGAAGTTCTATGTCGATTCAAGCATCATAATGGTAACCAACTAGATATTTTGTAAATATGGGGATGCTCATGTGATTTTCCAATGGTGGTCTAAGGAAAAAATATATTGATGACCTGATGTCGATAATCTAACGAGGTTTTGACAACAAGTTGCAAGTGTAAATGTCAAAATGGTTGATCAAAATTTAGCAACATAATGGTTGCAAAGGAAAATTTTCAATGTTGATTGTTTCAAGATTTTTTTGATAGGAAAAAATTTTGGCTCACTGATTTTAAAAATGTGTACAATGACTATAGTGAACCTAGGCAAAAATCAAGTAAGTATGATAGTTGTAAATTTCAATGAATGCCAAAGAATCAAGGAAATAATCATAAAGAATCAAGGTAGTATGAATCAAGGAATCAAAGAATAAAATAATAATCCAATGATATGGAATCGTATGGTAAGAATTGTCTAGGAAAAATCAAGCAATTACAAGAATATGATCCAATCACAAGAATAGCTACTCCCTACATTCTCAAAGATAGGTTTGGTGCAAATAATGACAACACAATATCAACACTTAGGTCAATTTTAGAATAAACAAGACCTAAATACTAAGAAAGGTGTTGACGTGATCTCCAAAAAAAAGGTATACTAAAACAATTTTAGATACAAACAAATTCCAAGCCTTGAAAATGGAGGCTACAAATGTGAGCAACGCAACAACACTATTTGGACATGTTAATCAAGCTTTGTAGACAAAGCAAGATTTTAGTATCAAAATGATGTTACCACAATGTGAGCAGCGTAACGATGACACTTTCCAAAACTCAAGGCAATGTTGGGATCAAAACCAAGTCTAAGTATATCAAGAATTTGTTATTTATGTGAGCGATTATGTAACAATACTGACTTAGAGACTTAGACCAAGTTTCACAAAGGAAACAAGACATAAGTATCAAAATTGTATTGATATGATATGAGCAGTGTAACAACTCAAAGGAATTCAATGATGAGACAACCTAACTACAATGATAATGAGTCTCAATATGGATGTGAGACAAAGGGCCTACTAGAACATGAAGACGTACCATTCACACTTTCAACACTCACATTTCGGCATTACTGCAACCTAGTCATGTGAGTAGAATACAAAAGTTTCGTTAATTGACCAAAATAGAGGAAAGCGTTATTTAACTAGTGTAAAATCACTAACTATAACAGAAATGATGTGAAAGAGGATAGTTAGTACAATTTTAGCAATAAAATTGTGTAAGCAGATTTTAGGTGTCTACACATGTGATCACTAAATATAACACCAAAAATGAAGGTATAAATATGAATTCTATTGACATTGGTGTGTATGGCTTGAAATTTTTTAGAAACAAGATGATGACTCCAAACCTGGCTCTAGTGGTGTATGGACAATGGACTTCAACAAGGAAAAGTCAAAACAAGGACTGACATTGACATATTATTACATGACCCAAAAGGTAAACATTACCACATTGCATATCATTTAGAGTTCCCTACACAAATAATGTTACTGAGAATATGAGGCAATAATTTTAGGATTAATATTTACTCTTAGACATGGCATTATAATATTGGTTGTTTTGGTAGAATCTTAATTAGTTATAAAACAAGTCAAAGAGAAGTACCAATGCAATTTTTCCTACCTTAAGAAATATAGAAACAGATTCTACGATCTAATTAAATATTTTGATGCCTTTGGCATTTTCGTTGTTCTAGAGATAAAAACAAAGAATTAGATCTCCTAGCCACTTCTAGAGCCGTGTTGCTGACTGGTGAATTTTCCCCTTTGGGATGATTTATCCATAGAATTTTCCCTTATCCCTTTTATGCTGGGATAATATAAATAATTTTCAAGTATTTCATATTGATGACCAAAAAAATTGTAATTTTTAACATATTTAGATGTGTTCTCTATCAAGTCATTGGTGCGTGTAACTAGAATGATGATCACATAGAAGTAGAGGCAAGGAATGACACATGGGGAGAATATGGAGTACTCAAGATGATGGATAATAATATCCTAAAGGGGATGGTTTCATTAGAAATACCTTTTGATTTTGACATCCCTCCTAATAAACATGATTTGAAAACTTTTGAGGCACATGAAACCTTTAATCACAATCTAAGAACCGTAAGTAGACCTAATGTGTTGTCATTCGTAAAACTTACACCCTTGAAAGAGAAATAAGAGATAAGATATTTTTAAATGAATACAAGGATGTTATAGCTTGGTCTTATGAAGATTTAAAGGTCTTTGATCCAAAAATAATGACTCACACCATTCCTCTCAAAGATAATCAAAATACCTTCGGGAAAATAAAAATACTTTTGTTCTCATCCTTGAGCCAACCATCCATAAAGAAATTCAAAACAGGGCTCTACTCACATTATTTTTACTACTAAGACATGAGGCGTTAGGGAGATTAGATTGTGTTTGGACTTTAGGATTCTAAACCAAGCTTCGGAAAAAGATAACTATCCCCTCCCATCCTTAGATGAAGTCCTCCAAAGTGGTTAGTGGTGATGAGATGATGTCCTTTTAGATGGACTCTCATGTCATAACCAAGTCCTTGTGGATGAAATAGATAGATTTAAAACCACACTCATAACTAAATGGGTAACCTTTACCTATAGGATAATGTATTTTGGTATAATGACTGCATGATCCACCTTCCATAGGGAAATGGATTAAGATTTTCAAGTTCTAGTAGGGAAATGAATAATCATTTATATGGTTGACTTCACTATATTTTTAAAAACGTGTCTTGGTATTCAAAAAATGGAAAAAGTCTTGAGAAGCTACCAAATAATTTGGCATATCTCGAATCCAAAAAAGAGTATATTTATAGTGGTAGAAGGTAGGATTCTTTGGGAAATATCATCACAAAGAAGGTATCACTTTATTGACACTAGTAGATCTCAAGCGAGTCTCTAAAATCCCCTTTTTCAAACAACAAGAAATAATTGAAATCATTTTCGAGTAAAATTAATTTTGTTATGAAGTTCATTTATGGGTTTGTTGAGATTTCAAACCTCTAGATGATATGCTTAAATAGGATGCTAAGGTTAAGTGGAATCCTCAAAAAAGTTTTGTTTTAAGAGATCAAGGTCGTCATTATGAAAGCTCTAATTCTAATCAATACATATTTCAAACAATACTTCTACCTTTATTATTTTTCCTCATAACATACCATTGTAGTTTCGTTAACCCAAAGTAAAGAATATAGATAACATATGTTGCCTTTATGATCACTAATCTAAAGGGTGTTGAGCTAAATTACTCAATGCTAGAAAAGTAAGCCTATGTATTTGTCAAGGTGGTCCAAAATTTTAGACCTAAATTTTGAGGAACAAAACACATGTCATAGTGCCTAATCCAGTAGTCAAGAAAATGTTGGGAAACATTATTTGGGAGAAAGGCTCGAGAAAATGGATGTCAATTTACTGAGAGTTTGACTTGGTAATTGAGTCGAGATAACATGATTAAAGGACGAGGTTTTGTGAAAACCATAGTGTAAATATATCACAACATCACATCATTCCAAGTAGATCAAGCCAAACTTCCTCAAGATCAAGGGTATGAGAAATTTATCCATTTCCTAATGTATGGTGAGTTTCTTATTCATTTGAATAGAATACAAAGGCATACTTGGAAGATCAAGGAATATAACTACATGTTGATAAAGGGTTTAATATCTAAGATAAATTACCATGGAATTTATGTAAGATGTGTGTCAAGAGATGAGGAAAACCATAATGTCTAGTTTTCATGAGAAACTAGAGAGTAGTCACTCATCAGAGATACTACTACCCATAGCATATAGAGAGTGGGATAGTATTATCCCACCATGTTTAAATTTTCTCACAATCACATGAGGACTTTTCATCAATTTCAAATCTTTGTAAAGAGAAAAATTATTGAGAGGAAAAAATTTCTCAATTGGGGTTAGACTTTATAGGAGTTATTAATCCAAACTCCTCTAATAAACATAAGATTGTTCGACCTGCCATTGATTACAACAAAATATGGATTGAATTTTTAGTACTAAGTGGATCATGACTCGAGAGGTCATAAATTTCCTAGAGAATATTTTCATCATGAGGTTTAGATTCCATTTCTAATTAGTATGTGATAATGGACCAGTATTTCATTCCATTGAGGTTCTTGATTTGGTCATATAACAATAAGATCACCTTGAAATTATCTTGAACTATTATCCACAAGGTAATGGGTTAATTGAGTCCACTAACAAAAACCTCTTGGATGTGATAAAGAATAAATCCATAGACAAGCCAAGGTCAAGCCACTCACTCCTCAAATATGTTATATGGGAAGACGGAACTAAGATCAAAATAGCCACGAAAATGTATCCTTAATGTTTGGTTTATGGTAAGAGGATGTGTTCTCTATCACCTACAACTACTAGCTCATCAATTTTTGTGTGAATACATGGATGGAGGAGACAAAGTAATAAATAGAGTCCTAAATCTAGTACAACTACAAAATTTCAAGAGTAAGGCATTAGAAAATTTTAGTAGATACCGAGAGGTTGTCAAATGTTGGTTTGATAGAAAGGCACAAGTTAATGCATTCGACATAGATATCTAGTTCTATTATGGGACAAATCTCATTAAAAGAAGAGAAAACACTCCAAGTTTAATCCATTATGTATTTTCCCTTACCAAAATACATAACCATTAGGAGATAATGTCTTCATATTAAGAGACTTAATGGGAAATGATTTGATATTACTAGTCAATGGCCAGCATTTGAAACACTATTTCATGGTTGAGCCATCATCCATCCCATCTGAATAACCAACTAAGTGTTCTCTCTTAGTTTAGTTGTTTTTGTTTTCTTAGTTTTTATTGTTTTTAGTGTTCCATGTTATTCATTTGGTTTTATTGATTTCTTATATTAACTTCATGCTTTATAGACCAATTTCATGTTTTTAGTTCTAAGCTTCCTAATAAACTTGAAAATTTATTAAGGTTATTTTAGGTTGTGATTTCTCATGTGTAAGTTACAATAAATGGAAACAACTAAAGGATATATCTCAAGAGTGGATGAAATTTAGAGTTTAATTTTAATGTATTTTGGATTTAGGAATAGCACATTGAAGTGTTGTTTATGTTTGAAGTTAAAAATTGTTTTATGTGATTCTTTATTGATTTTACCAAAGTTTTCATACCTAAGAGAGTCCATACACTTTACATTTTAAATACTTTTGCAAGTTGATGAAAGAATATCCTAACTTTTAAATTTTTGGCAACCTTATAATGAAGGTATAAACTAGTCCCCAACCCCTCTAATTGTTGTAAAAAATAGATGAAACAATATAAAATGAGGTAAATGATAAAATTTAACATGAAGATTCTCTTGAAAAGATAAATAAAAGAAAATATGAATAATTTTCCTTAAAAGGGTGATTTGAGAAACCTCCATGGGGATTTTTACACATAATTGATAATGGATCAAGGCTTAGATTAAAACTAAGAGTACTTTTTCGGGACTATAGACACTTGGTAAAAGAGAGAAATGCTTAAAACCTTCATGTAATGGAGTCACAAGTTTAACAAGTTTGGAACATTCAATCTAAGTTCTAAGAAGGTTGGATGTACACACAATATCACACACTTAACACCTAAGAGCATGATTTCTTAGTAGATCAAAAGTAAAATCATAAATTGGTCTTTGAATTTTAATCATAAGTTTGAACATTTTTTCTTGTTAAAAATTTTCCTTGAAACTAATAAATCGAGATTCGAATTCTAAACACTTTTTGAGTATTTTCCCCAATAGTCACCATTTTTGTGACCCAACACATACCCATTCCCTTTTCTCAAGGAATCAGAGGCCCCTTTATTCATCGAGATATTAAAACTTGGTTATAAATCTCTATGACATTTTTAAGTCTCTGGTTTTGCATTTTGATCAAACATGTTAGAGTGGAAGATTTTAACTTATCATATAACTTATTTCTATCTTTTAATTTTAGCTCTTTGATCATTTTTATTTGATCATCCCTATGCTTTCACTAAGCTAATTTAATTTTGAGTATGGGTTATTTGTGAAAATGAATCAAAACCCAAAATTTAGACACTTTTTGGAGTCAAAACGGGCTTGAGACGTGCAAATGATGATTTCCTTCGCATTTTCCATTGTTTCCAAACCATCAAATTTAACTTCATCATTTTAAATTGTTTTGCGGGATCAAAGTGTGCATGTGGATCATCTTATCGGCATTTAGAGAATTTTTTAAAGCCTCAAAAAAACTTAAAATTCCCAATCCCAAGATAAACATGTGGTACGAGGATTTCACCGAGAGTTACGAAATCTTGAGACCTCAATCAAGTATGTCTCAGGAGTATTCATAAAGAAAAGATCAAACAAGGCTAAGAACTCAATGTCCCAAGATCCTAAGACTTATGAATTGAACCATGTTCCTCCTCAAAGAAACGTGTTCTGAGGATTTTTCATGAAGAAGGATCAAAGGAAGAAATGGAAGCTCGAGAACTTGAGAGTCATAAATCTCAAAGATATAGCAACCTCGGAGCCGCTTTGTCACGTGATTTCATAAAGGAAGACCAATGAGACATAGTCCAACCCTAAGAGGTAAAAAAGCATGACGAGAAGCCACATTGACCAATCCACGTACCCTCGGTTTCAAAATTCCTAAACTAAATCAAACATAAAATTCACAAGGAGAATAAAAGAGGGAACCCCATAGTCCCAAGATCATGAGCCTTAGGAATCGAATCACATTTCACCTTGGAGTCATGTGGTTACAAAATTTTCATGAATTCAAGTAAATCAAAATCCTAAGTCCCGAAATCTCGAGAACCCAAAGAGTGAATCTCAATGTGGGAAAAGTGGCTAATGCATGAGTTAAGACGGCATATCATTGTCCCACATGGACCAATTATGTAAATCTTTAGGTCCCTAGAGATTTATCAAGGAAAACTAAAACACGAGAGCACTGAGGAAATTCTTAAGACCTGTTATCCCGTTTTGAGTTCACGACAAAACGATCGGATAACCCCTACGAAATTTTCGAAGTGATTTTGCATTATGGCCTCTTTTTAAGAAAATCGGGTTTTCGGGTGTTACCAACAGTTTGACATAAGTTTTAACATGCTTTATGTCGACTGTCTTCCGAAACCCAAAACCCGCCTTGTATTGAGAAAATCGGGTTTCGGACCCCAGAGTGCATCGGAACATCCATAATCCAAAACATGTTTTATGCCCCATGTTTTCCGATTCCCGAAGTCCACTTAATCCTTTGTATCGGGTTTTCGGGGCTATGTAGCATCTAAGCACCTCATGCTTTATGTATCATGTTTTCCGAAACCCGAAACCCAAATTGCACTAAGTCCCCTCGTGTCGGGTTTTCGGACCTCCCAAACATGCTGACATGGCATTCATGCCGAGTGGTCGGTGAGTTGGCACGTGCCGAGCTGAAGTGTATTAATTACCAATTTTCTTATAAATACGCGGATTTCCACGTCATTCTTACCATTCGTATTTTTAATTCGTGGAATTTTTGTGCGTGCTCTTCCGTTTTCAAAACCCGAAAACTCACCTTGCTCGATTGGATCGTCTGTTTTCGATCTTACATTTCTCGAATTGAAGGTATTTTTCTTTCCCTTCTTTATTCTTGGTTTTTATGGATCGATTGAGCGTATTTTATTCCCAATTTCTTGCCGGGTGTTGAAGGTTTTCTTTCCTTCTTCTTTCTGTGTTGCTTTGGAAAGGGTTTTAGGTTTTTAGGGTTTATCTCTTCTGAACTATCACTTGGTTCTATTCTCTTGAAGTTTTCAATTATATGCATGATGCATGAATAACAAAAGGAGATTGTATATTTGGAATTCAAAGAAAAACCCTGTTTTTGCTTCTCGGGTTTTGAAGATTGTTTTGCAGAGTCAAAGGTCCGAAGTATATTGGAAGTTTGAAGTGTCGGGGTTTCTCAAAGTTCCGACGCATCAAAAGCAAGTGCCGGGTATCTCCGAGTTCCCGTCAAACGCAAGTGTCGGGCTTTGCCAAAGTTCCGACATATCAAACTTGTCGGGTTCTCAGGGTTTTCCGACATCCTCCTCAGCGTGTCGGACTCTTCTATTCTTCCGGCATATTCAGTCGATCGGGATTTTCAGTGTGGATAACATCTCCTGAGTTTCAAGCCTTTCTCCCTCCAACATTCTTCATGTCGGACCCTGGTCCATCTCAGGAGAAGGCCGAGAAATCTAGCAGGATGAAGTACAAATTCAAGAAGCCAGAATCTCCATCATATATTGATTGCAATTATGATATCAGGGACACTGAACTTGGCAATATAGATATGGATGACTTCTAGAATAGGGTGAAGAGTTCCTCTCAAACCCCATGGATGACAGCTTTAGCTAACAGTGGCTTGCCCCTTGCAGCGTGAGCTTTCCGTGTCCGCATGATGTCCGAGAATTTGTTTTGGCTTGTGCATCTAGTTATGACTCGGCTTCTCGTTCAAGTGAAGAGCCAGTGGTGAGGTAGTGATCGAGCTAGATGGAGCATGATTTTATGATCTTCTAAAACTACCTAATTTCGAAGAGTATGGGGACACGAACATCAAGTCGGCTCGAAGGCACAGGATAGTAATCGGGAAAAATTGCATTAAGGATGTCAACAAGAAGTTCTGGTGAGGCTAAACCAGCAAAGTATCTAGATTTCCAAGGACTATCCCGAGATGTGATTTCATACAAGAAATCAATGATATTATCACCCCCTCTTGAGCCGGGTTTTGGCTTTGAATCAAATGTATTTCATGGATGGATGTATCATTTTATGGTCACCATCAAGAAGATTGACAAAGGGATTGGTGGGGACCCTTATCAGCAATGAAATTGATTCTCGGATAATGACGGTCTTATCATTTGGAAAGTTTTATATGTTTTCATATGTGGCTTACGCGGCAAGGTGGGATGAGGAACTATCCCGGGCTGGATACTAAGGAAGCGAGCAGTAAGCAAACCAGGTTTATAAATATTTCCCTCAAATAACAAAGAAGGGGTCAAAGAACATTTTAGAAGGGTAAATGATGCCTTCTTCTATGAGAATATCTGTCATTTGAACCCAAGGTTAAGAAAGACAAGAGTCTCGAGACAAGGCTTGGTGAAGTATCCAAATGGGGTGTATCTTCTTGCGATTCAAGAAGTTTACATATCTTGAGCAGTCATGTACTCGGGAGAGCCTTTCCGTCGCCTCGCTATCCGGGGATAGATTGATATTGATAGAATTGGTGGGGCAGTTTGTTGGATTTTCACAAATTCCAATGTTCAAAGCAAGCATAAGGCATTTGTATCCTTCCCGATTTCTATCGGAAGATATACTTGCTCGGCTTGATGTGAAAGGCCAAAAATGTTGAATGCGAACTTCGGGAAAAATTGAAAAAGCATATGAAGTCTCGGGATGGTTTTGACATCCGAGGAGTGCTTAGAGCCTATGGAGCCCAACATCTGCACAGGCCTGACATTGAGGATATATGGGTTGATCTGCGTAACGAAGTTGCGGTTCGCAGAAAAGATAATAGTAGGTTGACTATTGATGAGATTCGAATCTTTGGAGCTTTTCGATTTACCGGATGCACGACTGACAATGAAAGTGTGTTGGATATTTCCTATGATGGGCTTAATGAGGATCAATACGTTTTCCCACCTATTGATTGGTCAGCCAGTGAAAAAGCCTCTATTACAGATAGGTCGGCTCTCATTCTTGCTCGCACCAAAAAATGGCTCTCCTCTTGGGGAATGAATTTTAAAGATGACAAGTTTCCAAAGTTGGCTGCTTCGGAGGTGGGGCCCTCCAAAAAGAAAAAGGACAAAGAATCTTCTGGGGGGCCTATAAAAATCAGGATTCCCAAGAAGAGGAAAGAAAGACAAATCTCTTCAATTATTTCTCCAGCTGAAACGGTGGTTGTGCCAGAATCACCAACACCACCAGAAATAGGAGAAATTAATTTGGAAGAAGGAGGAAGCCAGCTCTTGACTTCATCATTTGTTGATTATCAAACTGAAGAAACTTTGTCTCTTGCATCCCAGGCTTTGGAAACTGAATCTGTGCCTCCCCCTCAACAACCACTCCAACCTCCTCATTCCCCATCCACTTCTTCAGGTATGGCCGGTATTTTCTCTGGACTCTCACCCCTCTCTGCTGGAACCCAAGTGATCACCAGCACGCCCCAACCTGTACCTCTCTTTGTTGCATCTACTACCACGTTGGCTACTGTTCCCCCTCCAATAGTAGAATCTTCTCCCCTTGAGAGTAGAATACCAGTTACTACAACATTGGCAATTTCCTCTGATACGCCACAATGGCTACTCTGGAGAAAACTCCGAGGAAGAGGAAAGTGATTGTACCCCTACCAGCCTTTGATTTCAGCTCACTCAAGGCTTCTACTGCAAAATCAGCCAAGAAACCCAAAACAGTTTCAAGGGTTTTGGTAGATGCTTCAGGAGATAAGTTCGCAGAGATTGCCACTCCCTCGGCTGACAAAACTAGAGAGGATATAACAGCTTCTGATTATCAGATAACCAAGGTGGCTCTAGGGAAAGTGACAGCAGAAGGAGCGCAACAAGATGCACGGGCTTCCATAGACGTGCTGTGCCAAAAGTTGAAAGAAACAAAGGGGCGAGAAATGAGCTTAAGGAAAAAGTGGATCGATTGTGAGAGATTTTGATTAAACTCTCAAAACCCCTTGAATCCATACCACCTTCTTCCTGTTCTGTCGGATTCGATTTCTCATCAGTGCCTGCAATTGAGAAGATTGCTAAACAAGGAAGGGTGGTTGATGAATGGGTCCAAAGTTGCTCCAACGGGGAAGGAAGTAATTCAAGCGTGGTGAAGGTTCGCATGAGTCTTGGGGGAGATTCAGAAGGAAGGAGAGAAGATGGATGAGGAATTCACTGAAGAAATTGGACAGCTTGATTTGACTTGTGAAGCTCTCCAAGTGCTAAAGCAATTACCAGCACACCTCTTGGTGGAAGAAGGTATTCTCCCACATACAGATAAACATTTCCAGCTGACCAAGGCCATCAGGTTCAGAGTAAGGATTCTCAATGAAGCCTGCAGCAAGTTGAGAGAATCAAGGGATAAATTGATCGATGGGAAAAGTGATCTGGAAGAAGAATTGCTGAAGATTTGTCCAAAGGTGTCAGTTGGGAACTCAAGTATCCTATCAGCAGATGATCTCTTCAAACAAGTCCAAGAATCTGTTCAGCATGAACCTGTACACGGATTTGACCTTGAAGTCATTGGTCAGTTTGTAAGGATTGAACATACGTTGGAGGCCTTAAGAAAGCTCAGTAAAAGATTGAAAAAGCTTCCGGCAGTGCCAGTGATATTCATGAGACCTGCGAAATGTGGAATGATCATTCCACTGCACCTGATGAAAATGAAATGCAAGGCATTATTCGGAAGTTCCAGGAATTTCAGAACAAACAGTCTCAGCTGGAGGAAGAGAAAGAGGAAGGAGCAAAAGATGATGATTCGGATTAAGTCCCAACGTCCCATGTCATTTCTATTTTTAGATTGACATGTCTTTTTATTTCCGTTTTGTCATATTTTTGATTCATACTTTGACTTGATCTCCTGCGTGAGAGTCATGCAAAACTGAACTCCAGTTAAAATGCTACTTTTTAGGATCTGTCCTGTTTTATCTCTAGTTCCTTTTGTTATAAATAAGGGATGCTGTGCATTCAAAAGGGTCGAGATTTTTGGAATATTTAGGGCTATTGGAAAGGAGAAAAACTTTGTGTTTTCATTTAATCATTTTGAAGAATAGGAATTGATATCGTTTCTGAGACTTTGTGTTGTGGAATATATCTTACTTAAGGCAGTGTTCTTATGTTCATGATCTTAAGCTATTCTTTGCATAGCATCTTAGTGTTTGATTATTTCGGACATTATATTTGTGATCTAAAACTCGTATGATTATTTTGTGCTCTGCGTTTACTCGAAAGAAAATACGTTTCTCCCATTTCTTTTCTATTGTGCTTCTTTCATTTATAATGAGTTTCTAATCCGGTTCATTTAAGAAAGAAATACCCTTGAATCTGTGAATGTGGATTTCAGGATTTCATTCCAACCCCAATGGTTAGATTAGTGTGAATACTGTATATATTGTTTACTGTGTTTTAGATTAGCAATAAGCAGTGCAGCCTCACTGTCTTTGAGGAGGATTTAATCCCATGTCTTTGTGGTTGAACCTCATATTTTGGTTTGACAAAATATCCAACCAACAAGACCCCAAAATGTCGAGAAGTAATAACGTGGAATTAGATTTTGCTAAATTTAATTCATCAAGGATTTTAAGGCATGAATCAAATCAAAAAAGGCACATGGAGGAGAATCATGAATTAAAATAAATAGTGGAAGTCATTAAATAGATAAAACATATCAATGGATTTGAATAAAAGGGGTCACGACGAGACATTATTTTTTCTTCATATCTTCTTATCGAGACCATCATTTGTACGAAGAAAAGAACCATTGGAAGCATAATTTTAAAGGATACACACATAAATCGGTTGAGGAGGAATGATGTAGAGATCTTTAATATTTTAAGGAAAAATTTACATTTCATACGCTTCATTCCTACCAATGCATTACTCAAATAATGTTTTATATGTGTTTTGGTTGATCTTTTAGTTTTGGAGATTCCTCGAGGTATAATATTCCTTCTCAAATCCTACTACAACATAGAAAAGGAAACTCCATACCAAAATTCAGTTATAGATGCAATCTTATGACAAGTGTCACCTAGAATTTCATCTAGCATCCCGATCTCATGGGATAGCGATTCCTCTCACATGGAAATATCTTCTAACAAACATTTGTTCACCCATAGTGATAAATCATCACTTCTTTAATTAGAAATAATAATATGCTTCCATGGATGCTTTTAAAAGTATCAATTGTGATTATTGGTAGTTTAGGAGATGGTGGTTTCCCTCTTTATTGCATATTGGGGACCCCAAAGATTGTAAAGGCTTTCCTAGACTTCATTTTCCTATAAATACCTCAATTTACATTGTAAATATCATCTTGAAAACAACACTTTAACGTGAAGAGGAAATTTAGAGCTCTGTATGTCCGAATTGTCTTAATGTTTTAATTTTCTCTTGATCAATTTTAGTTACTAAGTAGAGTTTGCACCTTTATCTTTGATTTAAATTGGTAGAGTGAGTATATTGAGCCTAGCTAATCTATCTTCAAGGATTATTCTTTCAAAAAACTTGATTTCTTAGATGTGTCAATGTAATCTTGGTTATCTGAGTGTTTAGAGATAGTGTTAATGAATAATTACTTTTTATTCTTGGTTCTCCCTTAGATTGTGTTGGTATCCAAATTGATTCTCCTTTGCGAACTAAGCAGCATCACAAATTTAACAAGAAGCCTAGAGAAAGATAAATCATCATGTATGTCGTCTTGTAGTCGTAGGGAGGTGATTCGGATGGCTCTTTGTCACTCGGATGTTGGAGAAATGAATAGCACCTTAAAAGTATTTGATCTATCCTCACTATTTTAGGTTGTGCCTTTCAACCAAAGTGAGAGGACCATTTTGTAACCTCTATCAATGAAGGAGAATGAAGATATCCTTCTTTGCACAATTTGAAAGGAAACCTTTAGAAAATATAATCAATGCACCACAATTTAACTCTCAAAAGTTGTCACTTGAAAGATTGGTGATATTTTCTAAACAAGGTTAAGGTTACTCAAGACTTTATGGAATCTTGATTTCTTACGCATATTTTAGCGGTAGAATTTATTCATTTGTGGATAGATAAGGAAAACAGGGGTAGTTCGGGTAGGATTCATTGTTTTTGAATATTTTTGTTGGGAGATTAAGAAGGATAAACTTGATTTTTGCCAAATATTTGAGAACCTTCACAACAATTGGAAAACTAAATGATAGAATGCTTCAAAATAGCTAAAATATTCCTTCAACCAGAAGGTGTGCATCAATGGAGGCCAGATTTACATGATTTCACACAATCTCCAAGAATTTAACACGAAGGCTCGAGCTAAAGACTCAATTAAACATTAAATACCCCTGGTTCCTCATGCCTAAGATACACTCAAAGGATTACAAACAATATTTATCAACAAAATGACAATAAAGTGATTTTAAATTGTTTATCTCATTACAAGATGAAGGCTCTTCTTGTAATGAAATTGCAAATGCCACTAAACTATCACAGGGATGAGATCTGTGTGATTTGGAGGGATTTTAACACAAGATTGCAATAGGAACAAGAAATAATATTTGCAGACATTCTAAAATAAAGTAGACACAAATTTTCCCAAGATTAACATAGATTAATTCAATTTGATTAGATTCATCAGTAGGGGAAAGTTTCTTAAAACAACGGTTGTACACTTGCAATCAACTTAACATGATCAAATCTAAAACATAAGAGATTAACAAGTTTCTCATATGGTCTCTCATGAAGATGGGATTTCTCAAATTTTCTTGTAAGAATTCAACCCCCGACCATTTTCATGACTAAAGCATTCTTTTTATAACACTCAATTTACATTCAAGCTTTCCCCAAGAAAATAATATTCGAGGAACCTTTGTTTGTTACATGTTTGATCATGATTTCCAGAAAATGATGTTTAACAGACTTGCAACAAAAAGTTGCCAGTTGTTCAAAAAGGTGAATCATTACAAATATTTCCATCATTGTTTTAACTGGGGCACCTAGTCATCTCCTCTGGCAACACGTTTTTCATCCTTTGCACTGCAACCTCCATCATTTCATCCTTTTCCCATTCTTTCCTCTGCAACTCTACTCTGCATCCAGCTTCTCTAGTAATTCATGTTTTTACAAGTGCTTGAGCAATTCCAACTTCAAAATATCAACCTTTACAATCCTTGGACTCACAAATTAAGCTCTAAATCCATTCGGTTTACACTTTACTGACAAGAACGATAAGGAATTTCATCAAAAAATGATGAAAAATAATGCATATTCACATCTCCGAAGTCTTAGAGCAAAAATGGTGGCAAAATCAGATACAATGCACAACAACCGTTGATTATGCCCTTTCTCAACTTTAGATTAGAGCCATCCACATGGAAAAATATGATTCAAAGCAGGCCTAGGGTTTCCTTTTGCATTTTATGACTTTTGGAGAAAATGCGCAATTTTCACATTTTGCCCCACCCCTCCGCCTTTGAAATACGGGCTCAACACGTGGCTTAATCTGGAACTTTGATGGAGTAGCAGATCATTTCTGTAATTTTACCCTTTTTAACAAAAAGGCAAAATTTCTAATTTTCCTTCGCTAACCCGTCTTCCCGCTTGTAACTTTTGATGTGGGCCCCAGCAGATTCGTGCTTCATTTTTATACTTTTCTCCTTTTCACAAAAGGGAAAAAATCTTCAAAAACCTCAGTGACCCACCTCCCCACTTTGACTTTAAAAATAACCATGTGTCCATCTTCAGGGTCAAAGTAAGACTTTTCTTTGAAATCAAGCTTCATATTTCTTTGAATAGCCCAATCGAGACTATCGGGGCTATGGGGCAAATTTTATATTTTACAAATGTGACAAAAGTGGCAATTTTCACAAAAAAAAACCAGATGGGTGCCACCAATTAAAAATGAACATGTATACACCTTCGGAGAAAAAAGATAAATTCACTCCACCTTTATAAATTTGGCCATTCAATCGAACTCAACGGGGCCACGGGGCCAAATTGATCTTTTTGCAAACATAGAAAAAAGTTACAAGTTATAAAATAGACCTGACATGCCTCATCCAATCAAAAGAGACCACATATCTAAAGATGCTGAGATATAATTTGACGGGGAAAACATGCCCATCGAACAGTAAGATGTAGGGAACTTCACCATTTGCACCCAGAATTGAATCTTTCTTCAAGGACAAAGAATTTACAAATAATTCATGGCTCGACAGCAATCCACAACCATAGAGAAGGATTTACAATAACACCCTAGTAAAGATAAAACTTGTACGCATCCATTCGGGGAGATAGAAAATATGATGAACCATAAGAAGCATTGTTGGGGTCCTCAATGAGATATAACATTTTATTTTCACCTGTAACTTCACAAGGCTGCCCTCAATTAGTATGGTGGCATAAGACATGTCCATTTACACACTTCCACCCACACTAGCTGCCCACTTTACGGATAATAACATTCCCCACTTGACGGGACAATCCACAATTACTACACTCAAGGTTAAGTACTTGCCGAGATATGTTGCCAATTGCACTACTAAGCCTTTGAAAAATCCAACTACTGGCACCTCTCTTGAATCCATGGAAGTAAATTTCCCATAAGCTATTGTTACTTTGAGATCCAACTCATTCATGACCTCAAGAGGCATTACATTACATGAGGCTCCTGAATCAAACATATAGTTGTGTAACAACTTGTCCCTAATAATCAGAGTAGTGAAAAATAGATCTACATTCAGTTGGGACTCAACCAAGGACGTTCCCAAATATACTTCAGGAGGCTCACCTAGTTCTTCCATTACTTGGGGTTTTTCCAACTCTGCAATGGTAGGAGGAGTCTCAACATTGTTTACATTTCTGGCTTTGGTAATCTTTTATTCTTTCAATCCCAAATACTCAAAGGCCCTTTTCTTGTGCTCAAGAAATCCTAAGCAGCTCAACAATTGGAACATAAATCTTGATCTAACTCAAGACTTGGGCAATGTCACAAGGAACGTATTTGGGCAAGGTAGCATTTGGAGAAAGACTGACAGAAAAGTATTTTCATGATGCGAGCATGGGCAGGGATACTAGTTCTATTTGGGGAAACAAGGCCTTTGCCAGATGTATCTTTCTTAGGATTTTATTTTGGGATATTTATGAGAACTGGAGTTTTTGGTTTGGCCTGAGGCCCTGCCCCTTTGACAACTTTACTCCTAGTGTTATATTCTTTTTCTTGGGAAACCACAACATTCATTAATAACTGCCTATCCTCCTTAGAAGGGATTCCTTCATCATAATTTTTAATCATTAATGCCCTTAAGTATTCAAAATCATTATTAGGAAATTCAAAATATTGTACCATATCTATTTCAAAATCATGAGAGAGAGGAAGGGGTAATACCTGGTGAATGCAATCCTAGAAATCTACAGTAGTTCTAGCACTGATTAATTCAATTAAGGTTGCTCCCTATTGTGATCTTGTAGAACACCCCATCAAGCACACATCATCATCAGTGTCATCATCGTCTTTCCCAACTTCTTTATCTTCATCACATGGGGCATGTGGTAAGAAAAATTTGTCACACCACTCGATTAAGACCTATATCTCAAAAAAGTGACAATTCAATTAAGTGAATGACACAAGAATATCACCAAGATATGTTAACCTACTTTACGAGAAAGTGAAGTATTGATATCAAGGTGTTATTGATATAACACGCACAAATAGTAACACATAGAAATTTTGAAATCGAGGTAATAATAGAATCAAACTAAAAAGCTCAAAGTATAGCTAGGAATAGTTTAAAATTTGTGCAACATAACCTTACAATATAGATATTTATGTCGATTTTACAAGAAACAAGACATAAATATCAAAATTGTAGTGATACGATACAAACAAGCTAACTCTTCTAAGGAAGTCTGTGGTGATGAACCATGCCTAACTACAATGATGATTTTGACATGGGTATCAAGATCACAATGGCTACCAATGACGTGAAACGCCTCCACACACTTTAGACATTTAACTAACCTAGCATTAAACATGGATGGGCGTAAACGGACATAAAAGTGAGAGAAGCTTGATCGATTGGTAACACAAAGGTAGTCACCCTCTTTCGATCAACAAAGTGTTAAAAGAATGTGAAGGAAGCAAATAAAAAAAAGGATGAAAGATGTTGGCTTCACTTTGCGAGTTTTGCCTCACCCTAAGGCAAGTAAAAACTAGGAAAAGTATCATGTCACACGTTTCTCAATGAAAATATGGTTAAACACTCAACACTTTGTTTTAGAATGGTCAAAGTGAGCTCTGGCTAAAGTATATCTTCCTAGGTGGTTCTCTCGTCCTAGGTGCTACAAATATTATCCACAAGCGGGATGATTTACCCAAAAAGTCGCAATGACTAGTTTGGGAGCATCTCGACTTTTCCCCTTCAACACAGTGGGCGATAAATGCATCCAAATGTGTACTTAAAAGGGTTACGTAGGGACAACTTGTAACACTATCTCACAAAGTAATCACTAGTCAGATAGGTAGTGTGGAGCACTTCTGTTTCGTCCACAGGGTTCCCTCTTGCATGGACTACTTTGGGGTTCCTGGAACCACCCCCATTGTTGTAGCTTAAGGAATTATGCCAAAGGGGTTATGTTCCATTCGAGCAGAGAGGGACGTACCCTTTTTGAAACCAGCAATACATTTTTTTGAATATGTTGTTCATTTTATCTTGTTTAATTAGATGTGGTTTGCTTGAACACCGTTTGGCAACCTATATAACAATTGAATTAGTAGTTTTTTTAGTATTTTTTAATTCCTTTGTTCTTTGACAAGCGATGGCGTTTTGGTCTGTATGACAATTTTAGTAGTTTTCCATCAAAAGAGAAGGCATCATTTACGCTTCTTGGATCATCCAAGGGCGCAAGAGAATAGCATATGTGATTGTCTTCAAAAATCCAAAAAGATATCAAATGAAAAAACATTTTAATTCAACTATGCCAAATTAACCAATTCTAACTCAAATACGCTTAGTAATCTCGACTCATCAAAAGGAATTAAGAATCGTTTCTAATTCCCAAGATCGCCCAAGGGACGCGAGGGGGAAGAGCATACACGATCCATATTCACCGTAAATAAACAATGTAAAATATCACCTAATCAAGTACAAACATGTAAAAACAGCTTGCAAAGACAAAAATATGATTAGATAAACCAGCAAGAATGTAGCACATCATCAACACTTTAATTTCAAAAATACAAAAGGACACATGCACCCTTTTTTCAAGCGCTGCGTGTGGGTTAGGGTGTACACGCCACTAAACTTGTTTTCGGTTCTGATGTACTGCATGACCCGAGAGATGTGTGCACCACAAAACAGTGCTGTGCCACTAAAACAATGCCTACGCCACTCTGTGGAATTTATTAGATTTACCAAATGCCTACGCCACCCGAGAGACATGTGCACCACAAAAACAGTGTATGCGCTACTCTGAGAAAAATAGATAGAATAACCACATTACCAGAAAAATGTGTCTGCGCCACTAAAACAGTATGTGTGCCCTGGTTAAGGTGTGTGCACCAATATGATAGGTTTCAGAATGTAGTGAAGGTACAATATGAAATGACGCCTACACCCTGGGTTAGTGCACCTGTGTGCTAGTTAGGGTGTGTGCGCTAGGGTTAGTGTGCATGCGCAAGGGGTTGGAAACTAGAGTGACAAGTTTTAACAATGTGCTATGCCACCAGAGAGATGTGTGTGTCCCAAAACCGCACCTACGCCACAAAAATTGTGCTGAGCCCTAAAATCGTGTACTGTACTAGACCTACAACAAAAATATGACAACAAACACAAGAAAACTCACAATATCTCAAATTTTGACAAGTTAGCTTAAGAATGGCAATAACCCATTAAAATTATGGCTATGAACATGAAGTTACACATATCAAATGAGAAAAACTCGAAGAAAATGGACATTAATTACTACATGTGCATATCAAAAGTTAGCCAAAACAATGAAACTTAAACTAAAATGCCATGGGACTAAGTGTCCCACCCATCGTGCCAAATGTGTGCAAGTGTTTCTATAAATTCAACCAAATTTAGAAAGGAAACTACCACCTAAAAATAGCTTCCTAACCTAGCTAAAAATGAGAAATTACACCATCATGATGAAGAAATGAGCAAGTCCTACCCTTAACATTAATAACTTTGAATATAATCAAAACACAATGTAAATTCATGAACTCTATTCCCCTTAATTGCCTAATTAAACATTTAAAATGGACCTAAACATTCCAAATGGCAATCAAATTATATTGTTTTCTTTGAATGGATGCTTGGGTGTGAGGCTTAGCTCTTCAAGAATGCGAGGATGGAGGGCTCAATAATAACAAAAGGCTATTAGTATGAAACTATGTGCTTTCTTTTATCTCTTGAGAGATTTAGGTGTAGATTTAGAAGTAGAGGGAGGGTTGTTTATATAGCCCAAAGGATAAAGGATTCAACACATCCTCATGAATGTGGGACTAATGGAGATGTAGAGTTAGTTATGGATAAGGGGGTTTAGATGGGGTTGAGTTAACTTTAGGAGGGTTTAGTTTGTCCTCAAGTGGCTCATGTGGATAAAGGGGGTGTATTAATTAATCAAGATGATTAATTAATACATGTGCAAGCTTTATAAGCTTTTAGATGGATTTTAGTATGATTTAGACCATTAGGAGGGAATTAAACCAATTAAATAGAGATTTATTGATTTAATGAGAAGGGAGGCTAATTAATTAATAATAATTAATTAGACTAGATAGAAGGTGTTGATTAACGAAGGGTCATTAATTAGGGTATGTGTTGGATAGGGGACTTAATTAATTAGCGTAATGTAATCAATTAATGAAAATGGAAGAGAAGATGAGCGCTATTGACAATATGTCATCAATTTGTGGGAAAGGAGATAATTAGCGCAATTTAAGTATTTAAATTGCTCGGGCATAATTATAGGTGTCTACATTTGCCCCTCTTTGGGGTGGCGTAAGTGACGCCACTTCAAAGATAGTAGATAGAAGAAAATTTTGAAGGGATAGAAGAAAAATTAGTAGGAGGGAGAGATGCCCCCTCGAGTGTCGATGGGGTGATGGAAGAAATCAATCAACGATCGAAAAAGGTGAGAGATAGGTAGAAGAATGGGGAAGAGGCAAGATGCCCCGATGAGAGAGAAAATTAGGGGTGAAAGGGAAGTGACATAGAAGAAATAAGGAGAAGGGGGGAGAAGAGCTTAGCCTCTAGCTGCTGTTTATTGGAACAATTTTGATGTCATCATATTGCCATAGGAACTACATCATCGGTCCTTATGAAAAATATAAGCATACGACAAAGGTAGAATGACATAAAAAGCCATACTATGAACAATTTTCCATTGTTGAAAATACCAACTCCATGCAACATATAATAATGCAATGAAATACGAGAAGGAAACAAGCTCATTTAACAAGGAAAACAAGTACAAACGCACATATTCAACCCAACAACTATCAAGACAGTTGTACAAATGTTTTGTTATCGGTGCTGAAGAGATCCACAAGTTTGTGATTGATGACAAGGGTTAAAAACGATGCCCCTAGCAAGGATACATGCAAGAGGAAATGACAATGGACATGGCATCCATGAAAAGTGTTTGTGTGCGATGAAACAACACCAGGTAACAAAGTGCCCCAGAGTATAGACGAAGCAAGTAGCTAGCTTTATGAATGGTTGTGAATCCGGTGATCTACGATTCATATTAATCAAGGAAGATGTGAGACAAACCAACATGATATGGAGAAAATACCATGCGCAAGACACAAGTTTTAGCCATAATAAGCAAGTTACCATTTTTGTAGGTTTTTTTTTTTACTTTTTAGGA
This sequence comes from Taxus wallichiana var. yunnanensis, assembly GCA_018340775.1. NCBI lineage: Eukaryota > Viridiplantae > Streptophyta > Pinopsida > Cupressales > Taxaceae > Taxus > Taxus wallichiana. The sequence goes on from CM031238.1 coordinate 542,284,845, forward strand.
TTTTTAAAAAAAAATTGCCCTATTTTTTAGATTTTTGATATATATATATATTTTTTATTGTTTTTGCTTTCCAAACCGTGGTGAATAGTAGAAGAAAGTAGAAGAAGAAAGCGAAGGGCCTAGGGGCAACAGAAAGTGCCCTAGGTGGAAGAAAGGAGAAACAAATGACAAATAATGTCCCTATTTAATGGAAATATTATTTGGAAAATAATTATTTAGAGTGTGTAGAAGAATAAAAATCGCTAGGAGCAATAAAATTGCCCCAGGGGAGAAGAAAGGGTATCAGACAACAAAAAAATGCCCCAATACGGTGAAAAATAATTAAAAAAATAATTATTTAATAAAAATAATTATTCCACATTGAAACAAAGGAGAAAGCGGTGATTGAAACAGGCCTCAAAGCCTTCCCGACGGTGAAAAATAGGTTAATATACCCCACTGGGGGTAAAAACATCACGACCAATTCATTTTAAATGAGCAGTTTAGAGAATTTCTTGTGTGGCTCGACACCTTTGAGGGGAACCATGGTGATCACTGCACGAGACCATTTGAGGTGCGTAGATGTAGTCCAGGGTACAACAGCCACACGCGGACGATAACCCCTTTGTGAGTATCGAAACCTTGCTTGTTAATTTTTGTCATTAATGCCTTAATTTTAAATTTTAGCTTTTAGCCATAGGAAAACGTGTAGCGCACTGTGCGTATGAAATAAGCATGGGATAGGGTGTGCAAGCACCATTTTGGGGGCGCATGTGCTAAAATGCACACTGCTAGCACATACTACACACACCCACGCACACACGCACATAAGTACATGTGCGTGCACACGCACACATGGGAAATGGGGCGCACACGTGAATAGCATGGCGTAGGCACTAATAGGAAAAGTGCACACACGGGGGCATATAATCGCAAGCGCATGCACCCAATGTGTAGTGCACATGCCAAAAAGTGCGTCACAAGCAACTAAAAAGGGGCACACACACCAAAAAGACACATGTGCGCAAGCGCAGTGCAGAAATGTGGTGCACACTAAAAAGGGCACGCAAGCACCCTAGCAGGTAGAAAAAGATAAGAAAGTGTCCAAAAACATCACACGTAGAAGAATTTTGAGGATTTTGGGTTAACCCAAAAAGATGAGATATTTTTTTAGAAGAAATGCTAGGAACTGACGAGCGGCGTGTTATTTTGTAGAGACGACTACCAGTTTTGCAGACGTGGGAGTAACATACCTAGATTATAGAGCTAGAGGGTAGTATGTGCCAATGCGACTAGAGAGCTATGGTGATACTACTTGAGGATATAGGGCTAGGCCCCGTGGCTCGGATGCCCTCTATCGTACTAGACCATGGCCTTTTAATTGTGCTAGCTGAGCGATGGCATAGCAAGAGTCATTGTTTTAGACTACCCACAAGAGAGATGACGGTGACCATTGAGGATGTTTGGTGGATCCTTCGCATGTCGATGATGGGCACTTTGATCGAGTACAAGTATGGTTCTGATGCAGGGCTGATTAGAGAAGCTTGTAGTGCCCTATTTGGTGTTGATGATATCCCACATGACGGGATGACTATAGCATTACATGAGTGCATCTCCACCCCACATTACATCGGGGACCTCTCTACATTATGGCTCTTATCAGTGGGTTCCTACTCACTGATAAGATAGGGACTTCATTTCGAGAGGACTACTACCATTGGTTCATGGCATTTACGGTGTGAGAGATATTCTTGGGGCAGTGTATACTGGCCCATTTATACTAGGATTTACACCTAATTACATACCACGGTTAGAAGACCATGGGTCTAGTATCATTATTATAGATATGGTCATGGGATCATATTGTGATTAGACACCCTGTGGGCCCTTTCCATGTCTGAGATCCTGAGGAGCCCTCATATATGGCCTAGGTAGTAGTTGGTGGAGATGTACGTGGCCATCTTGGCAGCCTATTCCGATATAGGTGGGAGTTCGATGAGCTGGTTGAGATAGATGTCATCTAATGGCCATATAGGCATTTCCAGTGGCTGAGGATGCCACAGAGCTCAGCGTGTGCCTAGTGGAGCACTTTCTTATTAGTAGCCATAGCTATATCATGGAGTTGTATCGTGTAGACAGGTGCATGGCAGCTTGGCGGGGTACGGGGGTCCCGGCCTAGATATCTGGCATGCACGCAGGGACTCAAAGAGGAAGACTATGGGGCCTCATATATTGGTGGCCCGAGGTAGGGCGAGTTACACATAGGTTGTCCCACAGGTATGGGACCCATTACAAAGGTGAGAGACCCGGGACCATAGCTTATTATGCATCTTGATATGCTATAAGTATTACCCAGATGGCTCACCATTCCAGAGGAGGATTGGGCGGTAGGAATTCACCCACATGTAGAGATATGGCATGGTGTAGAGTGCGGGTGAGGATAGTAGCACAGGGGCCAGATCCAAAGGATCCCTTTGATGGCATCCCACATGATAGACATGGTGCCTCACGGGAATAGGGACCAGGACACGGGGCCCAAAGATAGGCAGCCATGTAGCCACCCAGAGGTAGGGTCTTTAAGTAGGGACAATCATCTAGAGCACCTCAAGGACCAGTTCTGAGGCACACATAGCCTCTCAGCTAGTGGCATAGATAGCCACATAGTACATGTATAATTACATAGAAAGCCATAGCCAGAGAGAGACGAACCAGAGAAGAGAGAGATGAGGCTCGAGGCTGGTGTGTGACTGTAGTAGCAGAGAGAGATGAGGCTTGAGCTCATATTGTTACCTTACTTTTAGAGCGGGATCAAGCTCGAGCCCAAGCTGGCCCAGGAGATGACAGAGTAGCATGGTGGAGCCAGATCCGAGAGACAGTGGCATAGGGGGGCTCGGATATTTAGTCTCCTTCATGAATCCCGGTAAAAGTGTGGATGGTCAATGCATGAGAGAGATCATGTGTATGCCCGATCATAAGCACTACTAGCACAGAGGACCAGGCCCATGCCGAGCTACAAGTGATGACCACAGAGAGAAATCGAGAGGTCATTTCCTCTAGACAAGCAAGGCAGACTTGGGCCAAGTCGCGGTGAGTGAGATACTACCCTTTAGGTAGCGCTCACCTCGGAGATGCGGACCTGATACGCGATGCCACTAGGCTTGGTGGTGAGGCCCTCTTTTATAGGACTACTTATTACAGAGTGGTTCCACAGAGTAGTGAGTAGCACTACCACAGCTATCTCGAGGTCGAGTGCATCAGGCTCTCGATCACGGAGATCTAGCCATTCTACCAGATCAGTTAGACAACCTTTACTAGAAGCAGCCGGACCAAGTGCCATCCTAGCCTACGGTGTTCCGTCATCCAGAGGACATATCTCGGGAGCCCCGTGAGATGAGGGGCGAGAGCTATGATTAGGAGCCACATTTTGTTGTGTATGATTATTTTATATGTATGCCTCTTATGAAGGCCAGATTTTGATGTACAATCTTGTATATGTATTATGATGATGCCTCATGATGAAGGCTTGATTCTTTCAGATACATGCCCCTTTTTGATGGCATTGTGTATCGATGATGTATTGTATTGAGTACCTATCTAGACATTGTATGTATGTGCACAGACATTTTTGATGTATCATCTTTGTACACCTCAGCTGAAGGCATTTTTGATATAGAGCACTGATTTGTATCCATTTTTGATATAGATGTATATTTGACACACATATATATATATATATATGAGGATTACTTTGTTTTGGCTCAGATACACATGGTTATGAGATGATGTATTTTATTGTTTTTGTACTTTGATGCATGTGACATGAGTGGGCATAATTCTATGATGTGAAATACCCCTTTTCAGAAATTACTCTATGTTGATTCTCATTGCATGTTGTGTTTGTTTGATTCAGCACTTATGGATGCATTGTGACATGAGTGGGAATACATTGATTCTCATTGCATGCTACATGTTTTGATTCAGCACTTATGGATGCGTTATCTGATTTTGTACTTTGTATGTATCTGATTTTGATGTTTGATGTATACATGTGTTGTGGATGTTAGATGATAGATCCGTAGATGATATCAAATGCATTTCTCATGTGTTATTGTAGATGTATATGGACGGGATGATATGATGATATTGGTGCGGGGGTAGATTTTTGATCATGCACAACCCCTCTTGCCCCCATTGATGATACAATATGTGATGATTAGCTTAGCATACATGCATGATGTAAAACTTAGCATTTTGTTTATATATGATGTATAGATGATGTTAGATGTGATGATAATGATGGTAATGTGATGTGAATGATAACAAAATAGAGCACATGTAATAAACACAACCAAATGCTAACAAAGAACACCAAGAATTAATGCAATACACCATGATTCACCATGCTTTATTAACATGTAACAAACACAATCAAATGCTTAAGAAAGAACATAATGAATTAACACATTACATCATGATTTCCCAAGATTTACTAGCATGCAAAAATATACCACAATATGCACAAGAAAGAATAAATCTAATCTAAGAAAGAAAAGATGAATCCTAACAAAGGATTCCCAAGCAATAAAAACCCAAAAGTAAGAATACCAAACAACTATACAAGCAATAAGAAAAGCAAGAAGGAAAACAATGCAAGTAACTATTTTTGTAAGATATGTTTTCATGCACCAAATTTCTATTGTTTAGGTTTTTGCGAAACAATTTTATATTGTTTTTGTTTTTTGTGAAACAATTTTCTATTGTTTTTGGTTTTGTGAAACAATTTTCTATTGTTTTGGTGTTTTCCAATGGTTTTCCAGAGTTATGTGTAGGTAACCAAGAAAGCGTGGATGCCCCCAGCGTTAGATGGGGAATATACAAGGGCAAAAGCCATGCGTTTATGAACAAGAAGGTGAAGTCGTTGAATTTCCCCAGCATAAGATGGGAAATAGTGAAAGACCATACCCCTCATAGATGAATAGAAGAAGGCAAAGTTGGATCAAGGCTTGACAGGATGGTGCGCACAGGGAATCTCGAAGGCAGAACCAAGTCTAGGCCAAAGAACACTACCCTACGATGCAAGATGCTTGTGAACAACGAACCCTCCTAAGGCACTGAAAACTGGTTTTCACCCAAGGACTTGTTCAAAGTGCCACAATTGTGTGGTTTTCACTAGTGGATGACCTGTTTTCTCTTTTTCTTTTTTTGATGTTTTTATTTTTGATTTTTTTGTATTTTTGACTTCTCGTGCCATGTTTAAGCATTTAACCACTTAAAATGCATGGCATTCATGGGCTCCCAAAGCTCATCACCATTGGGGTGAGCTATTTTTACGTCCTATGTTGTACTTGGTGACTATGACATAGGGTCCCAACCAATGTGGTTCGAACTTCCCTTTCTTTTCTCACTCTGCTCTAGTGTTGAATTGGTTCTCCTTCATGACTAAATCACCAACCTCAAATTGATGAGGGATGATTCTCTTGTTGTAGTTTCTGGAGACTCTGTGTTGATACACTTTTAGGTGATTAAGAGCACAAATGCACCTCTCATCTAGTAGCTCTAACTCAGCCAGTCTTGCCACTCGATAATCCTCATCCTTATCAGATAGTCCCGAAGAGAAATTCTCAGGGATGGAAGTTCGATCTCTAAAGGGATGATAGATTCTATCTCAAACACTAGGGAATATGGTGTCACACCCGTAGGAGTGTGAATGGATGTTTGGTAAGCCCAAAGGGCTAGATGGATTTGTAGGTGCCAGTTTTGACCTATTTTTTGCTGACCATCTTTTCCATTATCCTTACCAAAGTCTTGTTTGTTGCCTCATCTTGTCCATTACCTTGAGGGTAATATGGCATGGACCATTTTAACCTGATTTGGAACTGTTGGAAAATACCTTTCACATTTTTGTTCTTAAATGACTTCCCATTATCTGTAATAATGGTTGCATGGGAATACCATATCGGTAAATAATGTGATTCATGATAAATTTAGAAATTTGTGCTCCTGTGACATAGGTTAAAGGGACAGCCTCCACCCATTTTGTAAAGTATTTTGTAGCTATGATGATATGTGTATGACCATTAGATGAGGTAGGAGTAAGTTTTCCTATTAAATCAAGTCCCCACTTGGAGAATGGCCATGGGGTAGTGATAGGTTACAATGGTTGCGACGGAGCATGAATGAAATTTCCATACTTTTGGCAAAGCACACATTTTCTAACATAATTTAAACAATCAATTTCCATGGTAGGCCAATAGTAACCTACTCTCAATAATTTCTTAGCTAAGACCATTCCATTTGTATGTGCTCCACATACCCCTTCATGCACTTCTTTGATTCCTGGATTGACTCCATCACATCTAGACAATGTAATAGATTCCTATCGTAGCCATGACGATAAAGTGTACCTCCTAAAAGGGTGTAATGGGCTATCTAGCGAATCAGGATTTTCTTTTCAGAATGGGAGATATTAGGAGGGAAAGTGTTGTCCTTAAGATAGGTGAAGATGGGTTCATACCACGGGAATGGGACCAAAAACCTCACAAGCAGCGTAAGATTATGGCATGTCATATGCGGGTTAGCATAGATTTTCTACGAAGAATGGCATATCATTGTTCTCTGGCAGAATACAAAGCATATACCCTACCGTTGTAATGGCATTTTCCGATCTATTCTTCGCTCTTGGGATTTGCTCAAAGTGATGTGCACAAAATATCCTTTAGAGCTTCCACTAACTTTTTGTAAGGTATGAGCCCATTTATTTTCCCTGTGGGTGACAAGTACCTCAATGTATAAGGGAAGATTATGTTTTGGGTTCTCAGTAGGGATTTCCCTATGGTTGAAAGTGAGATGTTCACTCGGTGTGATGTTTTCCACCATGGCTTCAAGGTGTGCAAGATTGACTTCTAAAGGAACTTCCGATCCTCGAAGATTTTGGTACAAAATTTCTTTATGCACATTAGATATCTTGAGAAGATCTAAGATCAAAATCTTAGTAGCATATTTTCAAGTTGTTCTAAAAGGTTATATTTACTTGGTTTTTTGGGGTCGATGGAGAAGGTTCCGGAGTCACGAGGCGGGCACGCCTTGTTATCACAGCATAGTCCTTTCCCTTGATCTGGATGGTATTGACACGGTCAATCAGGAGAGTGAATACATCCAATAAGTGAATCATAATGGTTGTTATCTCTTTTTGTGTACAAGTAATTCATGGCTTTATAAGTTTGGGATGACTCTCCTGATCCGGCTTTGACTTTTCCGACTTATCATGCTTGGGGAATGGTTCTTTATAAATCCCCATTTTCTCGTTAGGTGTTTGTGTTTTTCCAAGGTTATCCACCTCTATCTCCCCATTGTCAATGAGGTCCTAAATATAATGGTGAAGCCATAGACATTTGTTTGTCTTATGTCCTTTGACGTGATGCATTTCACAATATTCATGCTCCTTATACCATGAAGGTTTTGGAGCGTTGTCGTCAAACGGTTGCATTATAGGATAGGTCATCATGTGGGCCGCATCCAATTATTTTAGTATGACTGACAAAGGTTCATTGAGAGAGGTGAATGTTCTTTTCTTTGGTGGTGGTTGAATTGGGCCCTTGGTCAGTTTAAAAGGTTGACCAGTTTGGACCATTTGAACACATTTGGAATCATTGATTCCGTCTCCCACCACATTTTTTTTTTGTTAAAGATCTTTGTATTTTCTATGGTTTTTACATTTTGGTTGTCTCTAGATTCGGTTTTGAGGGTGCCTTTGGAAATGAGAGCCTTTTCTATCTAAATCCCTTTCTCGATAACCTCCTCAAAATTATGAACATAATGCATTTAGAGGTGGAAAGCTATATCTGGGTTGAGATTGGGAACAAAAATTCTAACCAACTACTTTTCAAGGAAAGCACAAGGGAAGTGACTAGCTATCCCTCTCCATCGTTGGAGGAAGCTAGTGAAAGTCTCATTACGGTGATGCTTGGCACCACATAAGTCTGCCATTGTGACATCACTCTCTATGTTATACGAGAAGTGATGCATGAATCTTTCCCAGTCGGCCAGTGAAAACTAATCCTCATGGTAAGCGTGTAAACCACTCCAAGGCTTGACCTCCGAGACTCTTGGGAAAAATTATGATGAGGTAATTGTCACTATAAGACACCTCTTGACATGCCATGTAAAAATCTTTAACATGATCCTGTGGATCCCCTTTCCCTTTATATTTGTCGAACTTTGGCATATCAAATTTCTTTGGAAAGGGTTGAAGGGTCATTGTCTTGTCAAAAGGATAGGGGCATAATTCTTCATATTGATATTTCCTAATGCTCCCTATATTTCTCTCTTGTAAGCTTGCGAGCGTCGCTTTCATAGATTGCACTTCTTGTGTGAGTAATTGTTCTTTAGTGGGAGAAGCAGGGATGTAAACATGATGATACCCTGTGTCTTCTTCTCCTTGGTTTTCCTGATGTATTTCATTGATCTTAACCTTAGGCCTCAACTTTTTAACATTCTTGTTTGCATCTTTCGTACATGGGAAGTAAGAAAAGCTTAGTTTAGCTTAGGTTACTGATTTTTGTTGGATTGCAGCTTGGTTTATGGCATCTTCTTCTAAAGGTTCCTCCTCTTTGTACTATGGAGGTTCTTCACCATCTCATGTTCTATCTTGTTTATTGTGGTACTTTAATAAAGGGTATTTTATGCCCTACCACTTTCTCATTCCCTACGTAAGAGGTGGAAGCATGTATTCTGTTAAAATATCTTCCATATCAATAAGGGGACATTCTTCCTTAGTAGCATCATTTGCGGGTAGTATTGTTTCATTCTCGGTGGGAAATTTGGCCCCTAATTCTATGACCCGTGCCAACACTCTATCTTTGTTTCTGAGAATAAATTCATCTAGTAGAGTGGGGTCGAAATTGAAATCTACATGTGGTGATTCTAATTCATTTCCACTATGGTTGACCATCTCTTTTGTTTCCTTTTCTACAGAAAACAGTGGTCCTAGGTCATGTCCAATGAAGGGGTTTGACCCTTGTCTGTTAGAGGTTTTCAAGCTTGTGCACTTGTTGTTCCTCATATGTTTGTTTCTTTAACCCTAGACGTGTTTTAGGAGCCATGTTTTTGTAATAGTTTCACTAAGGTTAGTTGTAAATGCATTCAAATTTTAATGAGCACCCTAAGTCAAATGTAAAATGTATTTTGTTAAGATGAATATGAATAAGTCAACAATGTGAGAATACCAATGTGATAGAGTGATAAATGACAAAGTGACACAAGAGTTTGGTACCAAAACCCGTTTAAATGAAGTACCTCCTAGACTACATTTCAAAAAGTAGCTTCACGTTGCAAGATGATCAACAAGATGTCTTCACTTATGCCAAGTTCAAAAGAATGAACAAAATGTAAGTAAATACAAGAAGTCAATGCGACCTCCCAATCAAGATATACGATGAGCGAGCTCAAACTCAATTAAGACCTATATCTCAAAAAGTGCCAATTATAATTTGTGAATGACACAACAATATCACCAAGATATGTTAACCCACTTTGCGAGAAAGTGAAGTATTGATATCAAGGTGTTATTGATATAACACGCACAAATAGTAACACCTAGCACTCTTTGAAATTGAGGTAATAATAGAATCAAACTAAAAATCTCAAAGTATAGCTAGGAATAGTTAAAAATGTGTGTAGCGTAACCTTACAATATAGATATTTATGTCGAGTTTACAAGAAACAAGACGTAAATATCGAAATTGTAGTGATACGATACAAACAAGCTAACTCTTCTAAGGAAGTCCGCGGTGATGAACCATGCCTAACTACAATGATAATCTTGACATGGGTATCAAGATCACAATGGCTACTAATGACGTGAAAATGCCTCCGCACACTTTAGATGTTTAACTAACCTAGCCACAAACATGGATGGGTGTAAACGGACATAAAATTGAGAGAAACGGTTGATTGGTAACACAAAGGTATTCACCCTCTTTTGATCAACAAAGTGTCAAAAGAATGTAAAGGAAGCAAATCAAAAAAGGATGAAAGATGTTGGCTTCACTTCGGTAGAGTTTTCCTCGCCTAAGGCAAGTAAAAATTAGCGAAAGTATCACTTCACACGTTTCTCAATGAAAATATGGTTCACAACTCAAAACTGTTTTAGAATGGTCAAAGTGGGCTCCTGGCCAAAGTATATCTTCCTAGGTGGTTCTCTCATCCCAAGTGCTACAAATATTATCCACGAGTGGGATGATTTACCCAAAAATTTGCAATGACTAGTTTGGGATTATCTCAACTTTGCCCCCTTCAACACGGTGGGAAATAAATGCATCCAAATGTGTACTTAAAAGGTTCGTAGGGACAACTTGTAACACTATCTCACAAAGGAATCACTAGTTAGATAGGTAGTGTGGAGCACTTCCCATTTCGTCCACAAGGTTCCCTCTTGTGTGGACTACTTTGGGGTTCCTGGAACCACCCCCATTTTGTAAGCTTAAGGCGTTATGCCAAAGGGTTTATGTTCTAATTGAGAAGAGAGAGGGATGTACCCTTTTCTAAAACCTAAAATATAGTGTTTTGAATATGTTGTTCATTTTATCTTGTTTGATTAGATGTGGTTTGCTCAAACATCCATTTGAAACTCCGTATAACAATTGTATTAGTAGTTTTCGACTATTGTTTCGATTCCTCTATTCTTTGACAAGTGATGGTGTTTTGGTCCCTGTATGACAATGATTTTTAGTAGTTTTCCATCAAAAGAGAAGGCATCATTTATGATTCTCTAGATCGTCCAAGGACGTAAGATAATAGCATATGTGATTGTCTTCAAAAATCCAAAAATATATCAAATAAAAAATAATAATAATTCAACTATGCCAAATTAACCAATTCCAACTCAAATACCCTTAGTAATCTCGACGCATCAAAAGGACTTAAGAATCATTTCTAATTACCAAGATCTCCCTAAGGGACATGAGGGAATAGCATACGCGATCCATATTCCTATAAGTAAACAATGCAAATTATCACCTAATCAAGTACAAACATGTAAAAAAGCCTACAAAGATAAATATATGAATAGATAAACTAGCAAGAATGTTAGCACATCAACACTTTAATTTTAAAAATGCAAAAGGACACTTTCCCCCTTTTTAGTGCCCTACGCGTGAGTTAGGGCGTATGTGCCACTACTAAATGTTGTTTTGGTTCACGGTGTACTTCCACCCCGAGAGATGTGTGCGCCACGAAAATAGTGCATGTGCCACTAAAACAATGTTTGCACCACTCTGTGGAATTTTAAGATTTACCAAATGCTTGCACCACTCGAGAGACGTGTGTGCCACAAAAATAGCGTATGTGCTACTCTAATAAAAATAGATAGAATAATGAAACAATAACCGCATTACTAGAAAATGTGCCTACGCCACTAAAATATATGTATGCGCTCTATTTAAGGCATGTGCACTGATCTAATAGGTTTTAGAATACGGTGAAGGTACAATATGAAATGATGCATGCACGGGTTAGTGCACCTACGCGTTGGTTAGGGTGTGTGTGTGGTTATTGCACATGCGTTAGGGGTAAAGAACAAAGTGACGAGTTTTAACAATTGCACCTACGCCACTAGAGAGACGTGTGTGCCCTGAAAACCATACCTACACCACTTAAAAATGTGCCTGCGCACTCAGACACACTGCACTGCACAAATATATGGTAACAAACACAAGAAAAATCACAATATCTCAAATTTTGACAAGTTAGCTTACGAATGGCAATAACCCATTGAAATTATGGCTATGAACATGAAGTTACACATATCAAATGACAAAAACTCTAAGAAAATGGACATTAATTACTACATGTGCATATCAAAAGTTAGCCAAAATAATGAAACTTAAACTAAAATGCCATGGGACTAAGTGTCCCACCCAAATGCCAAATGTGTGCAAGTGTTTCTACAAATTTAACCAAATTTAGAGCAAGAAAACTACCACCTAAAAATAGCTTCCTAACCTAGCTAAAAATTGAGAAATTACACCATCATGATGAAGAAATGAGCAAGTCCTACTCTTAACATTAATAAATTTGAATATAATCAAAACACAATGTAAATTCATGAACTCTATTCCCCTTAATTGCCTAATTAAACATTTAAAATGGACCTAAATAGTCCAAATGGCAATCAAATTATATTGCTTGTTTTGATCCTTTAATGGATGCTTGGGTGTGAGGCTTAGCTCTTCAAGAATGGAGGATGGAGGGCTCAAGAATGACAAAAGGCTATTAGTATGAAACTATGTGCTTTCTTTTGTCTCTTGAGAGATTTAGGTGTAGATGTAGAAGTAGAGGGAGGGTTGTTTATATAGCCCAAAGGATAAAGGATTCAACACATCCTCATGAATGTGGGACTAATGGAGATGTAGAGTTAGTTATGGATAAGGGGGGTTTAGATGGGGTTGAGTTAACTTTAGGAGGGTTTAGTTTGTCCTCAAGTGGCTCATGTGGATAAAGGGGTGTATTAATTAATCAAGATGATTAATTAATACATGTGCAAGCGTTTATAAGCTTTTAGATAGATTTTAGTATGATTTAGACCATTAGGAGGAATTAAACCAATTAAATAGAGATTTATTGATTTAATGAGAAGGGAGGCTAATTAATTAATAATAATTAATTAGACTAGATAGAAGGTGTTGATTAACGAAGGGTCGTTAATTAGGTATGTGTTAGATGGGGGACTTAATTAATTAGCATAATGTAATCAATTAAACAATAGAAGAGAAGATTAGCGCTAATGACGATATGTCATCAATTTGGGAAAGGAGATAATTAGCACAATTTAAGTATTTAAATTACTCAAGTGTAATTATAGGTGTCTACAAGCACCTTCAAAAGGATTTGATCTATCCTCACTACTTTAGGTTCAGGCTTTCAACTAGGGTGAGAGGACCCATTTTGTAACCTCTATTAGTGAAGGAGAATGAAGATATCCTTCTTTGCATGAATTTGAAAGGAAACCTTAAGAAAATATGATCAATGCACCACAATTTAACTCTCATGAGTTGTCACTTCTAAAGAATGGTGATATTTTCCAAACAAGGTTAAGGTTACTAAAGACATTATGGAATCCTGATTGCTTATGCATATTTTGTTAGTAGAATTTATTCATTTGTGGACATACAGGGAAAATATGGGTAGTTCAGGTAGGATTCATTGTTTTTGAATAATTTTTGTGGGAGATTAAGCAAGATAAACTTGCATTTTTCCAGATGTTTGAGAACCTTCACAACAATTGGAAAACTAAATGACAAGAATGCTTCAGAATAGCTAAAATATTCCTTCATCCAGAAGGTGTGCATCAATGGAGGCCCATATTTTCACGGTTTCACACAATCTCCAAGAATTTAACACGAAGGCTTGAGTAAAGACTCAATTAAAATTTAAAGACCCTGGTTCCTCATGCATAAGATACACTCAAAGGCTTACAAACAATCTTTATCAACAAAATGACAGTAAAATGATTTTAAATTGTTTATCTCATTACAAGATGAAGGCTCTTCTCGTAATGAAATTGCAAATGCCACTAAACTATCACAAGGATGAGATCCTATGTGATTCGGAGGGATTTTAACACAAGATTGCAATAGGAACAAGAAATACTATTTACAAACATTCTGAAATAAAGCAAACACAAATTTTCCCAAGATTAACATAGATTAATTCAAAGTTGATTAGATTCATCAACATGGGAAAGGTTTCTTGAACAATCTCAGATCTTGTCAATGGTTGTACACTTACAACCAACTTGACATGATCAAATCTAAAACATAAGAGATTAACAATTTTATCAGATGGTCTCTCAGAAGATGGGCTTTCTCAAATTTTCTCATAAGAATTCAACCTCGACCATTTACATGACTAAAGCATGCTTTTTATAACACTCAATTTACATTCAATCTTTCCCCCAAGAAAATAATATTCGAGGAACCTTTTTTGTTACATGTTTGATCATGATTTCCAAAAATGACGTTTAATAGGTTTGCAACAAAAAGTTTGCCAGTTGTTCAAAAAGGTGAATCATTGCAAATATTTTCGCGTCATTGTTTTAAACCTGGGCACCTAGACATCTCCTTGCTACATGTTTTTCATCCTTTGCACCTATAACCTCCATTATTTCATCCCTTTTCCCATTCTTTCTCTCGTAACTCTGCTCTGCATCCAAATTTTTGGTAATTCACATTTTTACAAGTGCCCAAGCAATTCCAACTTGAAAATATCAACTTTACAAACATTGGACTCACAAATTAAGCTCTAAATCCATTCGGTTTACACTTTGCAGATAAGAATGACAAGGATTTTGATCAAAAAATGATGAAAAATAATGTGTATTCACATCTCTAGGAGTCTTGGAGAAAAAATGGCAGCAAAATCAGACGCAATGCACAACAACCGTTGATTATACCCTTTCTCAACTTTAGATTAGAGTCATCCACGTGAAAAATATAATTCAAAGTGGGCCTAGGCTTTCCTTTTATATTTTATGACTTTTGGAGAAAATGCACAATTTTCACATTTCCCCACCCCTCCGCCTTTGAAATACAGGCTCAACACATGGCTTAATCTGGGCCTTTGATGGAGTCGTGGCTCATTTCGTAATTTTACCCTTTTTAACAAAAAGGCAAAATTTCCAATTTTCCTCCACCGACCCACCTTCCCGCTTGTAAATTTTGATGTGGGCCCCAATAGATTTATGCTTCATTTTTATACTTTTCTCCTTTTCACAAAAGGGTAAAATCTTTAAAAACCTCCGGTGACCCGCCTCCTCACTTTGACTTTAAAAATGGCCACATGTCCATCTTCGGGGTCAAAGTAAGACTTTTTCCCTGCCACTTCATATTTGTTGAATAGCCAATCAGAGACTATCGGGGCCACAAGGCCAATTTGATATTTTTTACAAATGTGAAAAAAGTGGAAAATTTCACCAAAAATACCCGCCATAGAGCCGCATCCAATTAAAAATGAACACGTATACACCTTCAGGAAAAAAGAGAAATTCACTCTGCACCTTTATAAATTTGACCGGCCAATCAAAACTCAATGGGGGCCTCGAGGCCAAATTGATCTTTTTGCAAACATAGAAAAAAGTTACAAGTTATAAAATAGACCCAACGTGCCTCATCCAATCAAAAGAGACCACGTAGCTAAAGATGCTGAGATATAATTTGATGGGGAAAACACGCTGTCAAACAGTAAGATGCAGGGGAACTTCACCATTTGTGCCCATAATTGAATCTTTCTTCAAGGACAAAGAATTTGCAAATAATTCATGGCTCAACAAAGCAATCCATGACCATAGAGAAGGATTTACAATAACACCTTAGTAAAGATAAAAATTCTACGCATCCATTCAGGGAGATAGAAAATACGACGAACTAGGAAGATTAGGAAATTTTTTGAACAAACGGGTGAGATCAAATCAAGCACCAACAGATTGGTTGCTTGGATTTGATATAGGAATGCGTTCAACTATTTCTTATTAACTTCATTTTTGTGAGATTTAATTGCTTTAAGGTGTTTATTATACTTAGTGATTGAAAAGATAATATAATTCTCTTTTATGCCTTCCCCTTTTTCTTTATTTTTAGTATATTTCAATGAAAATCCATCCCACTGTGCCACTATAAATATCATTGGGTTAATATTAGTGCTAATTAGGTCAGTTTTATTTAAATGCAATCTACTTGGTGGTTTTCCCAAACATGCCAACCCAACACAGGTTAACATCAATTCAAATAGCCTCTGATGAAGTTATAAGTCTTGAGTATTCCATACCTATAACCACCATTCCAACTAGGTTCGAAAGGTGTGAAGTTAATTCCTCATTTCAAAAGTGTTTTTTGAGTGTGCATGGAACACCCACCAACATCTTTGAACTATTTTTATAAAAACTCACATCCATTGTCAGATTGAAGTGTTTTAAATTATTTACCTATTTGTTTTTCAACCAATATTTTCCATGCAATAAAGTTAGAAAAGCATTCTGATTTCTTATTTAGGAAATACACCCATATTTTCCTTAGAAAAATCATTAAGAATAAACAATAAATAGAGTATTATAAACATTGTACAAGTTTTCATTGACCATGTAGATCTGCGTATGAACCATTCCTTATACATTTTCTCGCATCAAGCTTTACTAGTAGGAAAAGGATGCCTAATTTTTTTACCAAGTTGACATCATATAAACACTTTGGTTCTCTTACATTGATGGAATTTCATTCACCATTCTTGTTTTACTCAACATGTTTAAATAGTGTTAATTAAGATGATTGTATCTTTCATGCCAAAGAGTCCTATTATGCTCAACTTGTGTTAATGCATGGTATTGTGTTGATTTAAGATCTATAAGCTTGTATAAACCTCTTTCTCTAATGCTAATAGAAACTAGATTATCATTGAGAGTAGTTACTTGTAATGAAATTACTTGTATAAATCTTATTATGAGCAGCAATATAACACCAAAGAACACAATATTTCTAATGAATGATCTCAATATGCAATTAGAATAGCTTCGCCACTTCGAGGGGGCAACCTCCAAACCATACAATAAGACTCAAATTCTCAAATGATGATCAACTACTACCTACTAACCCCTATTTATATTATTCTTATGTTATGGCCATCACCAAGGCTGACCTACTAATGATAATATAACATATATGAAAGAGATAAGTCATGATAATAAGTTATGATAGCCACAAGTCAGCTATATAAATCTAATGTAAGATACATAATTAACGGTGTAACATGTCCCTCCCCTTCAAAGAAACATTATCCCCAATGTTGGGAAGCCCTAGATGTTACTACATGTATTCTTCATCCTCCCATGATGCATCCTCAATATTCATATTCTTCCACTTGATTAGGTACTTGGTAATGACTCTGGTCCTCAATCTTTTGGTGTGTGTCGAAGAATACCGCAGGTTCCAATATGATCATTCCTTCCTCGTCCGGTTAGGAAGCACTAATTGGGTGTAAATTTTTTTCCCAATAACTTTCTTTAAGAAAGAAACATGGAAGACTTGATGTATTTTACTTCTGGAGGAGCTCCACTTATATGCCACACTACCAATTTTCTACAACACTTCGTAAGGACCATAGTATTTAGGAGAAATCTTATTATCCTTCTTTTTGTTGTTTTAATGATAACTATTTATATGGCTGCAACCATACAAAAACAAAGTCACCCTCTTCAAAGTGTCATTCACTGTGATATTGATCACTGTTTCTTCATACGGTTTTTTTCCCTTGTCAAATTCTATCTAAGACTAGAAAGTACCTCGTGTTGGTGTTGAATGTGATCTTTGTGATCTCACCTTTGGTTTGACCTTAAAGCTAGATAGGAGTGATGGAGGATGGTACTCATAAAGAGCCAAAAATGGAGGCATTTTTGAGGAGGTATTAAATGAAGTATTGCACCACTAATTCTGCAGTGGAAACCATTGCACCCAACGTTCTTGTTTATCTGAAGTAAAACATCGAAGATATCCCTCTAAACATTTATTTACCACCTCATTTTTCCTAACTAATTGGGGATGATAAGAGGAAATTTGGGCCAGTTGGGTACCCAGATAAGAGAACAAATCAATCCAAAAGTTACTTGTAAATATTGGATCACGATCACTTACTATAATTTTGGGCGTGCCATGGAGCTTTTGAATTGTATCCATAAATGAGATGGCAACTGTACTAACTGTGAAAGGATGAGTCAGGGCATAAAAATGAGCATATTTGGTAATTCTTTCCACCTTGACCATGATGACACTTTTCCCTTCTGATTTAGGTAATCCTATGATGAAATCCATCGATATCGCTTCCCATATCTCACTAGGAATAGAAAAAGGTTAGAGGATACCAGTGTCTTATTGGTCTCACCCTTATTTTGTTGGCAAACCAAATATTTTTCCACAAATTTTGAACATCTCCTTTTAACACCTCACAAACTAAATCCTACTTAAATCTATGATAATTTTTCAGGAACCCGAATGTCCACCTATTGGAGAAGAATGTAGCTCTGAAAAAAAAATGGTCTTTAAGTGTAGAGTTCTTACATAGATATAACCTATCTTTTACCACAATGTATCCCCCTTCCATATAAATTTCACGATATGGATGGATCTACCTAGAGATTCAAAATGAGAATATGTGTTGTTGCATCTTTCTGTCATTCTTTCCATACTTGATCTACCCAATCTACCTTTAGTATAGAGATGGTGCATAACAATGCTTATGCGGACTCATCCCTCCTAGATAGAGCATCAATGACCAAATTTTCCTTCCCTTTCTTATAAGTGATCTCAAAGTCATATCCAAACATCTTAGTGACCCATATTTGTTTTTCTTTTAAAGATAGATGTTTCTCTAAGAATTATTTCAAACTATCATAATCGGTTTTTACCTTAAAATTTTTACCCATCAATTATGGTCTCCATTGTTTGACTACATGTAGTATTTTCATCATTTCCTTCTCATAGGTGGGATTCAAAAAATTCTTTCCTTTTAGTTGTTGGCTCTCAAATTCAATGGGATTTCCTTCTTGCATAAGTACTACTCTTATTCCGTTTCTGAAGCATCACATTTAACTATGAAGGCCTTGGAGAAATCTGGATTTTCCAATACCGTAGTGGTGCACACCTGCCACCTTCAATTTTTCAAATGCCCTAGAAGCTTCCTCATTCCACTGAAAGGAGTCATTCTTCAATAATTTTGTAAGTGGTGCTACTATACTACCATATTTTTTTACAAATAGGTGATAATTCACTCTGAGATCTAAAAAACCTCGTAATTTCTTAAGGGTTCTTGGGACTTCCCATTCCACCATGGCCTGGATCTTGTGAGGGTCCACCTTAACACCTTCATGAGAAACAATATGGCCCAATTATTCCATTTCTTGTACCCCAAAAGAACACTTGAGGGCTTGGCATATAGTTGATGTTTCTCTAAAACTTTTAAGACTATATTGACATGTTGTAAATGTTTCTCCCATGATTTGTTGTAGATGAGGATATCATCAAAAAATACTAAGACAAAATTCCTTAGGAATGCTCTATATAAATTTTGAAATGTGGAGGGAGCATTGGTAAGACCAAAAGGCATCACTAGGAATTCATAATGCCCTTGATGAGTTATGAAGGTTGTCTTATGAATATCTTCTTTCTTTACTCTAATTTGGTGATACCTAGAATGCAAATCTAGTTTTGTAAAATAAATTGCACCATGCAACTCATCTAATAAATCATCAATGACAGGAATAGGAAACTTATCTTTGATAGTGTACTTGTTGAGTTCTCATTAGTCTAGACACATGTGCCATCTTCCATCCTTGTGATGCACCATCACCACTAGAGCAGAATAAGTACTCTGACTATGATGAATAATACCCATTTCCAACATTTCATCCACCATCTTCTCGATCTCACTCTTTTACACATATGGGTATCTATAAGTCCCGATGTTGGGGTTTGACTACCTAGAATGAACTGAATGGCATGATTATTCTCTCTTTCAGGAGGCAATCATCTATAATCCTTGAAGACAAGTGCATGTTGATCAATAACTTCGAAGATCAAGATGCACTACCTTCATTGGTGGTTGAAATTCCATGGAGAACAATCATGCTACAAAACCTTCAAAACCCTTTTTAAGAATCTTTTACATTTGGTGAGAACTCACCACTTGAGGATCTTTAGCTTGTAGTTCTTGAAGTAAAATTTGTTTACCATCAAAATAAAAGTGCATGAACAATTCCTGGAAATTTATCTCTATGGTGCCCAAAGTTGTGAGCCACTAAACACCTAAGAAAATATTAGCTCCACCCATGGGAATAAAAACATTGTAGATTCCAATGTGTAGTCACCCATCATAAGTTTGATTTTATGGAATTTTCCACCATCTGCAATCATTACTTGAAATTTAGGTGTTGGGTAGATGAAACAATTTAGTCTTGCTACCATCTTATGATTGATGAAATTATGTGTGCTCCCTGAATCAATCAATATTGTTACCTTCTACTTCTTAAGATAACCCATGACCTAAAGGGTTTGTGGAGTACTAATACCTAATAGAGCATGGCATGAAATAGTGGGTTAGGGATCTCCAGATTCTTCCTCTAATTTTTCCACTTCCTCATTTGATGTTTCCTCATATTCTTCCTCATCACCAAACCCTTCAATATAGAACATTTTTTCTCAGAACATTTATGATTTGGTCCATATTTTCTATCACAGTTAAAACATAACCCTTTGGCTTTTTTTTCAATTTGTTGAGGTGTCAACCGAATTGGTGAGGGTATGAAGGAGGCAAGGTGCTACGATATTTTATGCTAGAGAAGGATTGCCTTCTGCTGGAAAGAAATTTTTCCTCTGCCCTATATGCCATGATAATAGAATCAGAAACCTTGAGTGGGTTAAACATGCGCACCTCATGCTCAATGTGGTCCTTAAGACCCCAAGAAATAGGTCATTCAAATACTCTTCTGTAATATCCTCCACACGTAAGGAAATATTTTGAATTGATGGGCATACTCCTTAAATGAAATTTTTGTCGTAACTTTCCTAATTAGTTGAATTAATTCTCTAAAACACTATAACTATAGTGTAATTGAAGCTCTTCAGTGAAAACTATCCAGGTGACATTTAGGCCATTCTTCTTCCTTTGATCACATAACCAATGATACCAAACACATTGATTAGGTTCTAGGTATAAGGATGTGATGGTTACCTTTTTCTCATTGGTATCTGATGGAGATCAAATAAATTCTCCATTTGGGTAATCCAATTGAGTGGATCCTTTCCATAAAATTTATGCATTTCCACTTTTGGAATAATTCCCTGCCATTAGTGAGGAGAGCCACCTGAATGAGTAAAGGAGCCTCCATGATTGGAGTGATTTGGATCTGTGTGACCATTACTAGAGGAACCCATATGACTAGAATTGGGAGTTGTGTTTGAAATAAAACACAACAACTCCTACTGCATTGTGAAAAATACTGAAGTTCACTCCTCAGGATACCTTTTAGTTGAAGAAGCTCATTATTAAGGTCATCTTTACTCACCATATTATTTACCCTTTCTGAAGTTGGATGACCACCTCAGATACTCCCAAACTAGAAGACTCTAAATCCATATCTTCCTTATTTGGGGTCATTCCTAGAGTTTCTTGACCTTTCCCTTGGCCTCGGGTAGATCTACTAGTCATGATGTAGGGTTTGGGGCTGGGGTAGATAAAATAGGGAAAAAATTAGGGTTTGGGGTTTCAAATTTTTTTTGGCCGAATAGAGGAAATCATAAAAAGAAACCCTAGCTAATTTTTGGAAAGGTTTCCGAAAATATAAGAAACTTGGAAAAAAATGTTGATCAGTTAAAGTATGGAACTTAGTAAAGAACATATAGAAGGTTTATGGGGGAGAGTAGAGTGCATTCAAAAGTGTGAGAGGATCAGAAAGGAATCACACACTGAGGACAAAGAAAAATTCAGGACTTAGCCATTTTCATGATGATGAGCTATTTTTAGAGATAGAGTGCGGAGCACACAAACTAGTTAAAGAATTGCACAACACGCATTAGCTATTTTTGGAGGATCACCTACGAAGCGCTTTGTGTGGATACATGATGAGAATAGATCTACTACTGACATTAACTAAGAGCATACTATTGTCAGCGCACTTGCATGTGTGGCTATATTGTAATGGCGCATGGCTAATAATAGCATGCAACCTATTTTGGGATTAGATAAGTGGTGAAGGGCAAGTCCCCACCCTTATAAATATGTAGTGAACTATGTAGCATAGAGGGCATGCGAGATCCGAGTTATTGCAAGGTTATCTTTGCCAAATTGATGTGTGCATAGACTATGGTATTATCTATTGTAATCATCTTCTATGTATTTATCATGTTTAATGTAATGGAATGTGTTGGCTGAATCAGAGTGTCAAATCTTGAGTATAATTGGTTTGTGCATGCTTGATTTCATCATGGTTATCTCTTAAGTCTGTTATTCTCTAGATCTAGATCTGAATATGTACTATAGAATGAAATATTAGTCATAGATCTGAATGCTTTAAGTCTTCATCATGCTAACATCCTACTAACAGAACCCTAAAGAGGGTCCTAGTACCTTTGCATGCTTTGGGTGAGCACTCGGTCTAGGATGAGTGATGTGTTAGTGCACCTAGGATTTTATCGGTGAACTCTAGGTTGCATCATTGGTTCCATTGTCGGGACCTCTTTTTTAGTTTTTTTCAAGATGGTTTATGATGAAGACATACCGGTTGACCCTAGTAGGTGTTGAGGAGTGGATACAAGATCTAGAAGAAGAATATACATGGAGGTTCAAGCATTGGATCTGAGTTTAACGCACGCGTATGGGTGGAACAGAATCTATATGACAATTTATATGAGAGCTTCTTCACTATATTTCTAGTAGAATTATACGAGTTTCTAATTGTTTATGCATCTAAACAGAATTGGAGGTATCGCACATTTGTCTAGATGTAGGAAGAATTTTAGGACCTTTATGATGTTGATCTGATTTGGACTCATGTTATGGATACGTGGTTCTATGGTGTTTTGAACAATTATATCTTGGAGTACTCAATTTCCACTTATTCGTGCCCAGAGGTAGCTGAATTCCAATTTTTATGATATCCAAGGGGAACTTACCTGTAAGGCATTCCACTAGTGATCAAGATCCTGATGGTAAATTTGAATTTGGAGAGAAAACTGATGGCTAACTAAACCCCACCATGTGTGGGGAAGGAACAGTTTAGTGAAAGATGGAAGACCTAGCGGTAGAGAGGAAAAGAGAGGAAATGTGGCTTAAGTATAATGAGGCACATGTGAGAGGGAGGTAGAGAAGTAGTGGGAGGTTGCAGAGAAAATGGCGTTGTGGAGAAAGATAGTTCAAGAAGGAGTTGAAGTTCACACAGAAGACATGGAACCCGAGTATTAGAACTCCCCCATTTGGGAAAGCATGATAGGGAACCCTCCTCAACCTCATGTAGAAGCATGCCATAGAGATAACTTGGGTCACGATTGCACATCCGAATCCACTGGCAACCTTGCCCTTGCTCTTGGTTTTCCAAAGCATCTAGTATACCAAACAATCAAAAAGCTAATTCAAGTAGTAGGAGAGTAAGAGTGAGTCTTATAAGAGGCACATCGATGGTAGCATAAATGGATTTGTTGTTATATGGGAGTACCTTTTCAAGTGTATCATGTACATAGAATTCAAGCATGTATATTTTTGGACTATCTTTCTAGAGTAGTAACACCTCGCAGACTATTGGGGTACAGTTCAATACTACTATTGGGACATAGGAAGTACATCTTCTGGTCTGACCCCAGCTACAAGTTTGGGATCAGGAGGTATAGGTGGCTCTAGCTCGATGTAGATTTGGTGGTTCTAGAGGCTGAGGAAACACAGGAGGTTCTAGATCAGGTGGGCAAGGTCTGCACCAACCCTAGAATATTTACATGGAGATGTCTCTTCATCTTCCAGAGTATAGGGGCATAGAATATGTTGTTGAACACGTGCATATGTGTGAAATACTATGGAATGCAAAAGGGATCATGAATTATAAGCATATGGCAAGTCAATTTGCTACTATGTTACAAGGGGTACACACAGTTGGTATAGAAAGTTTGACCCTAATCAGACTTGCGTAGATTATCCAGCTTCAAAAGATGTGTTCCTTAAAGAGTTTCATATCCATAAGTTTGAGCAGAAGAGTATAAGTGTGCTCAAATATATCACACTACTGAGAGTGTTAGAGAGTATGATGCCCATTTTAAAACGTTGTTATCTAAGCTTTATTATTATATTCACGTAAGCCAGCATGCACAATGGTTCATTAGAGGCCAGATTACACCTTTTAGAAGGGCGTTATCACATAAAACATACACTAATATGTTCAAAGAACTTGAAGAAGCTTTACGCACTGAGCCAGTGGGAAGTATAGACACTGGGGTGAGCCCATTTTTAGAAGCACATATTACAGCTATGGCAAAGCAGTTGGAGAAACTATCGGAAAATTCAACACATGAGATGCGCACAGGGATTTGGTGCATAAATTGCAAAGTGGAAGGTCACACAAAGGATATTTTTCCCCATAGATCAGTGCACCTGTTGTTGTTTTACTATGAGATATGACATTTAAACAATGATGTTAGCCATTGCCCATTACTACAACACACGATAAGGAAGAATGTCTCTTATTACCGTAAAATCAGAGGTCCATGACTTATGATAGAGAATACTTTTGGCTGATTGGTCGATCCAGGATGATATACATATCAATGTATGATAGATAGGAGTTTCAAATAACTCTAGAGGAAAGAATGAGCATTAGGATGGGAACACAATCAAAGCGCGTTATGATCGGAATGAAGGGAAGTTTGAAGGAAGTCATGGACAAGGTCGAGGATACCGTAGTGGATTTGGAGGACGAGGACGTGGTGGTGGAAGAACTAAGTTCCCTCATGGACTATGTTATACATACGGATCTCCCGACCACTATAGATGTGAATTTCCTCAAAATATTACATGTTCTTTCTATAGAAATAATCATAGTTATGAGGAATTCCCAACCTCTATGATCATCTTAGAAAGTATCATAAACAAGAAAACAAAGGCATAGGGATGGTTAGGAAACAATGCGCTCTTGAGAATTAGTGAATGCCCAAGTTGGAACCAAAATCTTAGGCATTGCAGTAAATATTGTAACATCTTTGACAAAACTATTACTATGATTACATTCCCTCTTGACATTGCAAACATTGACATGTGATTTGTCTTAGGAAGGTGTACTCTTATGACTTTTGGAAATCATGTTTGCAATGGATAAATTATTACTGTGAAGAGATTCACTTTGTTGTGATTTCTTCTTACTTGAAAATGAGGCCATTCATATTTTGTACAAATTTAATTCATTTTTTAAAAGGGGATTAAGAGCTTGTACTGTTGTTGTCTTAACTATTGAGTGTTGATAGAAAAACCTTGGATCAATTCCATTGATCCAAGGTATGCTTTAGTTCTCCTTACTTGATTCATCTGGTTGACTTGGCATTCTGAAACATAAGGTGAAGTGGGACTGAGTTATGTTTTGTTTATAAAATTAAAGGACCCGACTTTAAGTTTCCTTTCTTTGCATCATATTGTAATTGGTAAGCTTGGGCCTTCTTGTTAAATATTTTATAACGTTGAATAGCATAATAGGACTAAGGACCTATTACTAAGTTATTAAGGTAAACACCTTAATCTAATTTGTAATGTTCTATACTATTTGTATTTTAACCTAAGGTAGTTAAGACCTACCTAGGACCTATTGCCAAACTATTAAGGTTATTACCCTAACCTAAGATGGTATGTTTTATGGTCAGGAAGTTTTGAAATAGCCTAAGGAAAATACTATTTACCTAGGACTAAGGTTGATTTCTAACCTAATGTAAATCTAACCTAAACTAATGCTATCTAAAGGGTATGACCTACTTAGCAAGTGGTAAGGGCATTGGTTTTCAAGGAATTAATGAGATTTGATTTTGGTTTTAATACCCTCTGAACTACCAATTTTGGCGGAGGCATGGGGAGTCGAGGGGTGCCTAGTTGGCATCATCACTAAATATAAATTGAATGCAAATTTTGAAAAGAAGGTTCACAAAACTTGGATGGTGGTGGCGAGGAGAGATAAGAGGGAAAATGATAGTCCTTGCATTAATTAGCTTTGGTAATGGTGAAGAAACTACCTAGGAGATATGCAAGGTGGATTTTTGGAAAGTTGTTTGATCTTTGGTTCATTTTTTATTTTTCTCTACATGGAGTTTTTGGTTCTTTGAACTAGCAGTTCTATTTTTGATCCATCAATATTCTTGGCATTCTTGAGCTATTTTTGGATCCTGTGGAGGTATAAGAGGAAGTAGGAATATTGGAGTTGTTGACGTCACTTGGAAGAAAGAGATATTATGGAAGCTTGGCTGGAAATCTTCTGCAAATTGATAAGAAGCTCTATCAGGCATGATAGGATCTATCCATTAAGTTGTTCTTCTTTTTACTAAGTTTTTCATTAAAACAACTCTACTTTTGGAAACAAATGAGTTTTTATGATCTATTTATCTTACATTCATGCTTGTATTTTTCACTATAGTTTCTTGCTTGAATTTGTTGTGTGATGAAGATTTGATCTAGGTTTGTTTCTTTGTTGGAAAAGTGAACAAATCAAGCTTTAACCATTGTTTGGACTGAATGTTGTCAAATCTTGTGATCTTTTGTTGACTGCACAAAAAAATGGTATAGAAGGGTTCACTTTTTGTTAAAGATAGGAGCTAGGTTTGTTTCTTTTATTGGGTGAAAGTTTGAAATGGATATCTTCTATTGAGCTTGAGATGATTTCAATTTTTTTACATTTGTTTGAACTATGCTAAATTAGATAGTCTGACTCAACGTTTAGGGAGTCATTTTTGGTTGGAAAACAATTGTAACATGTTATATTGTTGTTGAGCTAAGACATTTTGATTCTGAGAACTCTGTTGGACTGCTATGGAAGAAGTATGGTTTGGGTTTTGGTTCTCCCTTGTTTGAAATTTGATTAATTCATACTAGCTTCTGCTTGAACTTTTATGACGTCGATTTTGTTGCTTGCACTGTAAGACGTGATCATATTTATCAAAGACTTACCTGATTCTAGGTCTGAATGAACCTCCTTGTTGCAATCTGTCTGATAGTAGGGCTGAAAGTTAGCCTGTGGTCATGATTTTGGAAATTCTTATTGAATGTTTATGCATCTTTTCGAAATAAGATTTCATGCTACAGAGATTATCTGTCTATTAATTTTGTTGGATTTTCTAGATCTTGACATTTAAAATTTATATATATATATATATATATATAAGGAATGGAATATCTAAGTTGAATTATGGATTAGTGTAGTCTTGACTATCTTAAGAAAAAAAGTTGGAATGTTTTCATTTTTACTCTTCTCTCATTTTGAGCTTGTTTTCGAGCACCTAACTTGGGGTCATGTTGCTTTTGTTGTTCTTCCTTGTGATCAAATCGATGTTGGGTTCTTTCCTTTCTTACCCTGTAGACTGTTCCTTTGATTCTTGTGAAGTTGGGAATATGGGTTGGATTGACTGTAAATCTTGTATTTTTTTCTTCATTTACCATCAAAGGATGGGTAAGCTTTATTTGCGATGACACTTGAAAAGAAATTGTGGTCACATAAGATTACATTATTTAATGGTACTTTTCTCTCTCTTGAAGGGAAAATTAAAGAAATGTATAGATTGATGCTATTAACATTGGGATGAGTTTGAATTTCCATTTGTTGTTTGTTGCTTCAAGTATTGTTTCCAACTAAAATCATTTGAATAAGTATTTTTGTTGTAGCTTTTGCACTACTATAGCTGTTCTTATTTGTACATTGAGAGAACCTTATCTTCGGTTTCTTACTTGCATGTTGCAGTCATATATCACGATTCAATACCGAATAGTTCTATGTTTTCAATGTTTTTAGAGTAGAATGATCTCTTAATCGGATCTGCCTCTATTCTTTTATTCCCAATTAGTATTCCTCTTTTTAGGATGGAATAATGAGATCTTATCTCATCCTTGTGTGTTGGCATCCTTCTCTCTATTTTGGGTTAAGGTATTCAATATTGTTCTCTTCAAACTCTGAAGGAATATATAGGTTGTTCTCTTTCTCCCTCTTTTCGTCTTCTCCTCATCTATATTACTCATGTGTAAAGAGTTGACACTGATTGATCGGTTGTATTACTTTGATGGATTGCAGAGTGGGTATTTGGAGGATAGACCTTTACTTCTTCTCCTTGACTATTATTTTGTTAGGGATCTAATTATGGTGATGTGTGATCAATTCTAGGTGCATGTAAATGGAATTTATGCTCTATCAAACCTATAGATGCTAACCTAAAACTTAGGCTAGAGTTTGGCTTTGAATTTGGATGTAGTATCTTAATATAGGAAACTCTTACTTTAAAGATGTTGATGGTTCATCCTAATTTTTGTCTTAAATATTGAATGAGCTTGGCCTTAGATATTCTATGATGGAGTAAGTTAATGCTGAGTATTGTAGAACATTGCTTCCTTAAAATAACTCTATTTTTGTGAATTATTAGAGTTAGTAACTTTCTTTGATTTAGATTGAATGAATCAAGAAATGAGCTATAAATATCTATAGTAGGAATGTGGTAAGTAATTCGGATGGAATATTATTTATCTAGTATAAAATTCCTTATGAAATCATTGGTTGAACATTGTTTGATTACATCATGATCTTTACTTAATGTTGATATGGCCTAACACTTTGTTCTTCCTTTCATGATTGTTATTTCTTTATGATGTATCTTTCTGAAATGCTTTAACTGTTTCTTAAAACCAGAGTTCTTTTTATGAAACAGTTAGTTGAAAGCATATCATTTTAATGCTTAGTGATTATCATGCTCAGTTCAATGAACTAACCCATGCTAGCAATTTTTGTAGATGGAATTTGTAAGTGATAAAAGAAGACAAGTTCTTTTATGATGTTACCTTTGTTTACCTAAAGACTAGAACTTTTATGAGGAAATATGATTCATTATTGAAATGTATTTGTAAGAGGAAAATTTGTATTTCTTAATTGAGTTTATTGATATTGCTTGACATTAAAGATGTCTGAAATGTTTGGACTTGTAAAGTATGTATTCCACTTAGATGAATGGAAAGATTGTGGGTTTAATTGTACTTGATGTGTCATTCTCTTTGTACATTCTGTGAAGGAATTGCAAGCTTATCTTTATTCTTTCATATACATATTTTTTGAACCTTTCAATTGACTTAAAATGAATTAGGTGGTAAGGGAAATAGATACACTATCCCTTTATTAAAATGCAACTTAACAAGTTGGCATTCATGGCTGATCATTTAACTATATCAATATGGTTTAATAAAATGGTGTTAGTGCAAATTCATTATGATATCTTGAATAATGTAAGGGGTTGCAATGAACCCTAATTCTTAATAAGAAAGAGGAAGATGAACTACCTCTTGACCAATACCTTAAAGGTATAAGACAATTGAAAGGTAAACATGAACATTTAACAAGTAGACTTCATCTCAATAAAGTCTAATATAAAGGGTCTAATTCGGAGCTTAAACGAGCTAAGAATGAATGAGTAAATTGAGTGAACCATATTATTTGATTGTTGCTTCTGTTTTATTAAACTGAATCCTAAAGTAGGAAGTTAATGATAAAAAGGGGGCAAAATTAATGTTTTTGCAAAGCAATTACAACTCAATAATAGTTGGCAATCTTAGGGGTTAATGAAACTAGTGATTCAACAGGGTTTTTGTAATTAGACCTTAATTATAGAAAATAATTAAGTAATTATCTTCTTCAGGGATACGTACATCCAGATGGGATGACTCAGACAAATGTTGGCACATGCCAACTACAATATCAATACCTTCGTGAAGACTTGGGTCTTCGTGAGGATAATGTGCTGCAATTGACATGTTGTAACAACCCTTTAGGGTTAAATCACCTAGATTTACATAACTCGTACTTGTTCTTAGTTATGATTTAGTATTGGGGACATCTCGATGACTTAGGGTAACTAGACACACACGACTGACTTAGGTCGATCAAGTATGCCTATGTATCCTTAGTCCTCATGAGTAGTCCTATACACTAAATGATGTTTCTACCCTTGGTTAGGGAAAAACCTAGAACAAGTGGATTGATAGAGTCAAGTAAAGACCATTCTAGATAACAGATGAAGTGGGGTGAAGGATGCATTCCATTTGTCAAGTATGTCATCTAGGAATAGTAATATGAACAGTATGTTGGAAATCTTTGGCCAAAGTACCACAAGTTGTTGGTTGTGTTGTCCTATGTCACCTAGTTTAAGAAGAAATATTTAGATGAATATTGGTAACAAATATTTAGATAGGCCTCTTAAACAGAACACTTAATACCCAGAAAATGGTAAGAGAACCAAGTATACCTAGTATACAATTCAATGAGTTAACATGAGAGATCGTATGATGATCTTGAGTCATGAAATGAGATATCGGTGTTTCACCGAGTCATTATAGTTGCATATGGTTATCTGTTATGAGATTTATTGGCATGGAATGTGTGTTCTAAATTATGATCATTTAGAATAGAGTACATTCGTATAAAAAAATCCTTGTTTCTAAAGTCTTAAAATGAGAATGTTACATCTTGGTATCAGAGCTGAAGGTTGCAGCTCTTGGACCTATTATGTCCATAATCTAATAAAACTTAATTTTTTTGTTAACAGAAAAATTTTAGAACAAGAGGAAATGCTGCAAACAACCCACCACTAGGTGGAGAAGCAACTACTACCCAAAAAATCGATGAGATCCTTTCTTCCCTGGTGGACACAAGAGATCATTTGGTTGTACTTGAACAACAAGTAATGGGCAATGAGGAGGAGGAAGAAGATGTTAGGTAATAAAAATCATCCACCTCTGTGGAAAACGTTAATATTGGAAATATATGTGTTGATAACAATAATGCAATCAATGCCAATGTTAATGCTAATGTTAATGCACCTGATCAGCTTGAGACTAAAAAGGAAAGGTTGACAACTGAACTCATTAATGATATAAAAAGTATAAGTCCACCCAAGTTTGATGGCACTACATTCGGAGATGGAGATGAGAATAGGCTCAGTGAAATGGAGTACTTTGCAATAAGGAACTTCTCAGAGGAAACTAAGGCAATATGGGGAGCTTATCATCTTTCCCATGAAACATCTTCATGGTGGGACAACAGCAAGGTTGAGCTAAACATTGATGAAATAAATATTACTTGGGATCAATTAAAAGGTATTTTAGGCAACGATGGCTACCACAACTTTATTATGATTAGAAAATGACTGAATTTTAGAAATTATCCCAGGAAAATAACTATAACAAGAGTAATGGGAGCGGTTTACTAAACTCCTTAAGTACGTACCTCAGTATCAAACTGATGAGAAGTTCAGGATACAAAAATTTATCATGGGATTAAATCCCATTATAGGTGGTGAAGTGGATGTTCACATCCCAACCACTATGGAAGGGGTTGTTGAAAAATCCATAAGGTAGGAATAGAAATTGAAAGCAATCTCTGCCCATAAGGAGGAAATTAGAAAGAAAATTCCAAACTCTTCATCGTCTCTTGCACCTAAAAAGGGGCCATGGAAGAAGTTTGGTATGAAAAATAAATTTGTAACTGAAAACAACAAGAAGACAATAACAAATAAACCTGTTGCTAATGTGTGAAATAACTTTGTCAAGAGCAATAATAATAGACAAAAGTCCTATGGGGGTCAGAATGATAACTTTAAGGCTGGAAATAAATTTGAGCCTAAAAAGGGACTGTATAAGGTTGTTACAATTATGGTAAGGATCATTACACAAATCAATGTCCTTTGAAGAAGGATGACCATAATCAATAGCACAAGATACACGCTGTAGTAGCTGACAAATAGGTTGAAAAGTAAGTCACACCCATAGAGGTTCTAGGTAAGTTATTTGGCATACCTGTAACTATATTTTTGATACTAGAGCTACTGAATGTTTTATTTCTACTAAATTAGCATCAAAATTAAAAAGAAAAGCTGGAAAAATGGATAAATCATGGGTTGTACATTATGGAAATAATGTTGTTCACATAGTTAGTATGTGTCTTTTTGGAGTAGTCCTTGACTTGCCTAGTTTTTCCACTGAGGTTGACCTTTATGTTGCTCCTTTGGGGTCTTATGATGTAATCATAGGTGTTAATTGGCTAGCTGAGCATAAGGAAAAGGTTGACTATTTTGAAAAACATATTAGTTGTTTGGATGATCTGTAGAAAATAGTAGACATTCAGGGTGTAAAACATGAGATTTCAGTAGGAAATTGTTAGCTATGCAACTTAAAAAGGCCAAAAACAAAGGTTGCACTTTGTACGCAGTAAAAATTTTGAAACAACAAAATAAAGTAGTGACTTCTTGGAAAGGTATCCGCTGTTATGAGATTTCAGTGATGTGTTTTCCGGAAGAGTTACCTAGTCTTCCACCCAAACAGGAGTTTGACTTCACAATTGAGATCAAACCAGGAACAAAACCTATTTCCAAGGCACCTTATAGAATGACTACCATTGAGTTGATAGAGCTTAAGGAACACTTACAAGAACTTTTTCTAAGGGTTTAATAAGACCAAGTGTCTTGCCTTGGGGAGCATCAATAATTTTTGTGAAAAATAAAGATGGAACACTTAGATTATGCATTGATTATAGGATGTTAAAATAAGCAACAATTAAGAATAGATATCCACTTCCTAGAATTGATGATCTGTTTGATCAGATGTGTAGTGCATCAGTATACTCTAAAATAGATCTTCGATCTGGATATCATTAGTTACAAATAAATGGTGAGGATATTCATAAAATAACTTTTAGAACAAGGTATGGACATTATGATTCATAGTTTTACCATTTGGGTTAACGAATGCACCTGTAGCTTTTATGAATTTAAAGAATAATATTTTTCAAGAATACTTGGACAAGTTTGTACTTGTATTCTTGGATGATATTCTTTATACTCTAAAAGCATCAAAGAACAACATGATCATTTGAAATTAGTTCTGGAAATATTGAGAAAGAGAAGTTTGTATGGTAAGTAGTCCAAATGTTTTTGCTATGATACAAAAGTGCACTATTTGGGTCATGTTATAAGCAAAGATGGAATAGCGGTAGATCCCTCAAAATTGGTTGTAATAACTAAGTGGCCTGCACCAAAGAATGTACATGAAATTAGAAGCTTCATGGGTCTTGCAAGTTACCATAGGAAGTTTGTTAAATACTTCTCTAAGGTTCTTTGCACCAATAACTTCATTGTAGAAGAAAGATAAGAAATTTGTATGGAATGAAAAATGTGAATCTGCATTTAAGACTCTGAAGGATCAATTAACTTCAGCACCTATTTTGGCTGTACCTAATCCTAATGGAGACTTCATTGTTGTAATGGATGCATCCAGGAAGGTCTCGGAGGTATTTGTTGCAAAATGATCATGTTATAGCTTATGAAAGTAGAAAAATCAAGTTACATGAATTGAATTATGCTCCACATGACCTAGAGCTTGTTGTCATTGTTCATGCACTCTAGGTATGGAGGCATTATCTTCTTGGTAGACCTTTTGAACTAAAAATTGATCATCTTGGGTTAAAGTATATTTTTACTCATCCAAACTTGAATGCAAGACAACGAAGATGGTTAGAATTTATATCTCAGTATGATTTTGACATAATTTATATTAAAGGCAAATAAAATAGAGTTACAGATGCTCTAAGTCGTAGGAAGCACATTTCTACTCTTATAACATTGAGAACTTAATTTAAAGATGAAGTAAAAAGTGTCATGGAATCTGATTCCTATTTTCAGCAAGTAAAGATAGCACTTGTTGCAGATCCAAATGATGTGAGATATAAAGGTTTTCACTTTGACAATGAAGGAATCTTGTGGTTTGAAAACAGGGTATACATACCCTTGTCAAATGAGTTAAGAAAGAAATTGTTAGCTGAATTTCATAATTCACCTTTTCTAGACACCCTGGCATTACGAAAATGCTTGTTGATTTAAAACAACAATATTTTTGGAAAGGGATGAAGAAGGATGTGATAGAATTTGTGACACACTTGCTTAGAGTGTCAACATGTTAAAGTTGAGCATATGCATCTAGTTGGGTTATTGTATCCTCACAACATACCACAATATAAATGGAAAGTAATAAGCATGGATTTTGTTCAAGGGTTGCCTATGTCAAGAAATAAACATGATGTTATTCTAGTGGTTGTTGATAAACTAACAAAGGTAGCTCATTTTATTGTTGGTAATCTTAAGGATGATTCACCTATTTTAGCAAAAATATTCGTGCATGAAATTTTCAGATTACATGGAGTACCTGAGTTGATCATATCTGATAGAGACCCAAGAATGACATCTAGATTTTAACAAACACTTAATGCATCCCTAGGAACTAAGTTGAATTTCAGTTCTGCTTACCACCCGGAAACGGATGGATAAACTGAAAGAGTTAATCAAGTTTTAGAAGATATGTTACGAATGTATTACATGGATCAGCAGTATAAATGGGAAGAGTACCTTCCATTAGTTGAGTTTTCTTATAATAACATGTATCATGCCTCTCTAAAAATGGCACCTTTCAAAGCATTATATGGAAGGAAATGTAAAACTCATGTTAGTTGTGACAACATTGAGGATAGAGAGGTAATTGGACCTAAAATCCTTTCGAAAATGGAATATCAAGTTAAAATGATTCGTGAACGCTTGAAAGAAGCTACAAGATAGGTAAAAGAGTTATGCAAACTTAAAGTGGGTTGATAAGAAATTTGAACTTAGTGAGAAGGTATTTCTATGGGTTAAACCAAAAAAGAGTTCTATAACTTTTGGCAAGGCTTCCAAGTTATCACCTCATTATGTGGGACCCTTTGAAATTGTTGAAGTAATCAACCCTGTAGCTTATTGTTTAGCTTTACCTCCTGCTTTATCACGAATGCATGATGTTTTCCATATTTCTCTGCTTAAGAAATACATTTCAGATTTATCACATGTGTTAAATTAGAATTCCTTGCAGGTCCAAGACCCAGGAATAATCATGGTTAAACCCATTCGAGTGCGTTGGAAACTCGTCAGTTGCACTTAAGAAATCATGAAGTAAGCCAATGTAAGGTCCAGTGGGATCATTTAACGAAGAAAGTGCAACCTGGGAAAATCTGGAAGATATGAAAAATGATTTTCCGTACTTGTTTGAACAAAATTGATTCTGTTGATTGATAAAATTATAATATTTTATTCATGTTATGTCAATAAATATTCTAATCTCAGACATATATTAAATTATTTTAAAAATGGACAGCTACTTTAATGTTGATTATGGAAATTGAAAATACGTTATGTTATGAACATATGAATGGAAGTATAATAATTTGATTTGTCCTAGATGCAAAATGTTTGACTAAGTTAATCATCGGGATGATGATTCTTTTTAGGAGGGAAGTATGTAACATATTTGACAAAACTATTATTGTGATTACATTCCCTCTTGACATTGCAAATGTTGACATGTGATTTGTCTTAGGAAGGTGTACTCTTATGACTTTTGGAAATCATGTTTGTAATGGATAAATTATTACTGTGAAGAGATTCACTTTTTTTGATTTATTTGTTTACTTGAAAATGAGGCCATTCATCTTTTGTACAACTTTAATTCATTTTAAAAATGGGGATTAAGAGCTTGTATTGTTGTTTTCTTAACTATTGAGTGTTGATAACAAAACCTTGGATCAATTCCATTGATCCAAGGTATGCTTCAGTTCTCCTTACCTGATTCATCTGGTTGACTTGGCATTCTGAAATGTAAGGTGAAGTGGGACTGAGTTGTGTTTTGTTTATAAAATTAAAGGACCCGGCTTCAGGTGTCCTTGCTTTGCATCATACTGTAATTGGTAAGCCTAGGCCTTCTTGTTAAATATTTTATAACGTTGAATAGCGTAATAGGACCAAGGACCTATTACTAAGTTATTAAGGTAAACACCTTAATCTAAGTTGTAATGTTCTATACTATTTGGATTTTAACCTAAGGTAGTTAAGACCTACCTAGGACCTATTGCTAAACTATTAAGGTTATTACCCTAACCTAAGATGGTATGTTTTATGGTTAGGAAGTTTTGAAACAACCTAAGGAAAATATTATTTACCTAGGACTAAGGTTGATTTCTAACCTAATGTAAATCTAACCTAAACTAATGCTATCTAAAGGGTACCTATGACTACTTAGAAGTGGTAAGGGCGGTGGCGTCAATTTTCAAGGCATTAATGAGATTTGATTTTGGTTTTAATACCCTCTGAACTGCTAGTTTTGGTAGAGGCATGGGGAGTTAGGGGGATGCCTAGTTGGCATCATCACTAAATATAAATTGCATGTAAATTTTGAAAATAAGGTTTTCCAAACTTGGATGGCGGTGGCGAGGAGAGATAAGAGGGAAACTGATAGTCCTTGCATTAATTAGCTTAAATAATGGCGAAGAAACCTCCTAGGAGATATGTAAGGTGGATTTTCATAAATTTGTTTGATCTTTGGTTCATTTTGATTTTTGCTCTGCATGGAATTTTTGGTTCTTCGAACCAACAGTTCTATTTTTTATCCATCGATATTTTTGGCATTCTTGAACTATTTTTGGATCCTGTGGAGGTATAAGAGGAAGTAGGAATATTGGAGTTGTTGACATTGCTTGGAAGAAAGAGAGACTATGGAGGATCAGCTGGAAATCTTCTACAAATCAATAAGAAGCTCTATCAGGCATGATAGGCTCTATCCATTAAGTTGTTCTGCTTTTTACTAAGTGTTTTCATTAAAACAACTCTACTCTTGGAAACAAATGAGTTTTTATGATATGTTTATCTTGCATTCATGCTTGTATTTTTCACTGTAGTTTCCTGCTTGAATTCATTGTGTGATGAAGATTTGATCTGGGTTTGTTTCTTTGTTGGAAAAGTGAACAAATTAGGCTTTAACCATTGTTTGGACTGAATGTTGTCAAATCTTGTGATCTTTTGTTGACTGTGCAAAAAAATGGTATAGAAGGGTTCACTTTTTGTTAAAGATAGGAGCTAGGTTTGTTTCTTTTATTGGGTGAAAGTTTGAAATGGGCTATCTTCTATTGAGCTCGAGATGATTTCAAATATTTTTACATCTATTTGAACTATGCTAAATTAGATAGTCTGACTCAATGTTTAGGGAGTCATTTTTGGCTGGAAAACAATTTTAACATGTTATATTATTACTAAACTAATACGTTTTGATTCTGATAACTTTGTTGGACTGCTATGGAAGAAGTATGGTTAGGTTTTGGTTCTCCCTTGTTTGAAATTTGATTAATTCATACTAGCTTCTGCTTGAACTTTTATGACGTCGATTTTGTTTCTTGCACCTATAAGACATGAGAAAATTTGTTAAAGACTTACCTGATTCTGGGTCTGAATGAACCTCCTTGTTGTAATCTGTCTTATAGTAGGAATGAAAGTTAGCTTGTGGTCATGATTTTGGAAAGGCTTATCGAATGTTTATGCATATTTTCTGAAATAAGATTTTGTGCTACAAAGATTATCTTGTCAGTTCATCTTGTTGGATTTTCTAGATCCTGACATTTAAAATTTATATATATATATAGATGTTACTGAAGGAATGGGATATCTAAGTTGAATTATGGATTAGTGCAGTCTTGACTATCTTAAGGAAATGAGTTGGAATGTTTTCAGTTTTACTCTTCTCCTTTTGAGCTCGTTTTGAGCACCTAACTTGGGGTCATGTCACTTTTGTTGTTCTTCCTTGTGGTCGAATTGGGGTTGGGTTCTTTCCTTTCTTACCCTGTAGATTGTTCCTTTGATTCTTGTGAAGTTGGGAATATGGGTTGGCTTGACTGTAAATCTTGTATTCATTTTCTTCATTTACCGTCAAAGGATGGGTAAGCTTTATTTGCGATGACACTCAAACAGAAATTGTGGTTGCATAAGATTAC
The DNA here is from genome assembly GCA_018340775.1 of Taxus wallichiana var. yunnanensis. Taxonomy (NCBI): domain Eukaryota; kingdom Viridiplantae; phylum Streptophyta; class Pinopsida; order Cupressales; family Taxaceae; genus Taxus; species Taxus wallichiana. The sequence goes on from CM031238.1 coordinate 542,322,451, forward strand.
ATTATTTAATGGTACTTTGTCTCTCTCTTGAAGGGAAAATTAAATATATATATATATATATATATATATATATATATATATTGATGCTATTAATGGTTGGATGATTTTGAATGTCCAATTGTTGTTTGTTTCATTTGAAATCATTTGAATAACTCTTTTTCGTAGCTTTTACACTATTGTAGTTGTTCTTATTTGTACATTGAGAGAACCTTATCTATAGTTTCTAACTTGTATGTTGCATTCATATATCATGATTCCGTACCAATTAATTCAATGTTTTCAATGTTTGTTAGAGTATAATTATCTCTTAATCGGCGCCTCGCCTCTATTCTTTTATTCCTGATTAGCATTCCTCTTTTTAGGATGGAATAATGAGATCTTATCTCATCCTTGTGTGTTGGCATCCTTCTCTCTATTCTGGGTTAAGGTATTCAATATTATTCTCTTCTAACTCTGAAGGAATATATAGGTTGTTCTCTTTCTCCCTCTTTTCATCTTCTCCTCATCTGTATTACTCTTGTGTAAGGAGCTGACCTGATTAGGTTGTATTACTTTGATGGATTACAGAGTGGGTATTTGGAGGATAGACCTTTACTTATTCTCCTTGACTATTGTTTTGTTAGGGATTGTATTATGGTGATGTGTGATCAATTCCAAGTGCATGTAAATGGAATTTATGCTCTATCAAACTTGTAGATGCTAACCTAAAACTTAGGCTAGATTTTGGCTTTGAATTTGGATGTAGTATCTTAATATAGGAAACTCTTACTTTAAGATGTTGATGGTTCATCCTAATTTATGTCTTAAAGATTGAATGAGCTTGGCCTTAGATATTCTATGATGGAGTAAGTTAATGTTGAGTATTGTAGAACATTTCTTAAAATAACTCTATTTTTGTGAATTATTAGAGTTAGTAACTTTCTTTGATTTAGTTTGAATGAATCAAGAAATGAGCTATAAATATCTATAGTAGGAATGTGATAAGTAATTCGATGGAATATTATTTATACATTATAAAATTCCTTATGGAATCATTGGTTGAACATTGTTTGATTACATCATGATCTTTACATCATGAAATTCCTTAGGAATGTGAAAAGTAATTCAAATGTAAAAGATAAGACAAAAAGAGTTATTCAAATGATTTTAGCTGGAAACAATACTTGAAGCAACAAACAAAAATTGGACATTCAAACTCATCTAACCATTAATAGCATCAATCTATACATTTCTTTAATTTTCCTTTCAAGAGAGAGACAAAGTACCATTAAATAATGTAATCTTATGCAACCACAATTTTTGTTCGAGTGTCAAAAATAATAGTTATAGGTAAACCAAATAACTTACCCGGAACCTCTATGGGTGTGGCCTGTTTCTCATCCTGCTTGTCAGCTATTGCAGCATGTATCTTGTGCTGCTGATTACGATCATCCTTTTTCAAAGGGCATTGATTGACATAATGATATTTGCCACAGTTATAACAGCCTCATATAGGTCCCTTTCTAGGCTCGAGTTTATTTCTAGCCTTAGAGTTATCATTCTGACCTCCATAGGACTTCTGTTTGTTATTATTGTTCTTGACAAAAAAATTTGTGCATTTCCAGCAAACTTGTTTGTTGCTGCTTTCTTATTAGTATCAGATGAAAACTTACTTTTCATTCTAAATTTCTTCCATGGTCCTTTCTTAGGTGCAATATATGATGAAGAGGAGTTGGGGATTTTCTTCCTTACTTCCTCCTTATGAGAAGAAATTTCCTTCAATTTATGGTCCTGCCTTACGGCCTTTTCAACAACCCCTTCCATCGTGGTTGGGCTGTGAACATCCACCTCTCCTCCTATAATGGGATTCAATCCCATGATGAATTTCCATATCCTGAAATTATCATCAGTTTGGTACTAAGGTACATACTTAAGGGGTTTAGTAAACTACTCCCAATACTCGATTCTGGTTAGCTTTTCTTGAGCTAAGTTCTGGAATTCAGTCATTTTATGATCATAGTAAAGTTACGGCAGCCAACGTTGCCTAAAGTAACCTTTAAATTGATCCCAAGTGATATTAGTTTCATCAATGTTTAGCTCAGCCTTATGGCTATCCCACCATGATGATGCCTCATGGAAAATTTTATAAGATCCCCATATCACCTTTGTTTTTCTTCGAAAAATTCCTTATTGCAAAATATTTCTCCATTTTGCTGAGCCAATTCTCAACACCATCCCCTAATGTGGTGCCATTAAACTTGGTTAGACTTATCCTTTTTATATCATTAGTGAGTTCAACTATCAACCTAGCCTTTTTTTTTTTTTTTCTTAGGCTGATTAGGTATGTTCACATTGTTATTATCAACACCTAAATTGGCATTGTCCACAGGAGGTGGTTGATTATTGTTACTAGCTTCTTCTTCCTCCTCATTTCCCATTTCTTGTTGTGCAAGTACAACCAAATGATCTCTTGTGTTTAAGAGGGAAGAAAGGATCTCATCAAGTTTCTAGGAAGTTGCTTCTCCTTGCTTAGGTGGAGGATTATTTGCAACATTTCCTCTTGTTCTAACCATTTTCTGCTAACAAGAAAATTTAAGTTTCATTAAATTATGGACACAATAGGTCTAAGAGTTGTAACCTTCAGCTCTGATACCAAGATGTAACATTCCCATTTTAAGACTTTAGAAACAAGGGAATTTTTTTTTGAAACATAATGTTCTCTATTCTAAATAAAACATCATTTAGAACACACATTCCATGCCAATCAATCTCATAACAGATAACCATATGCAGTTGTAATGACTCGTATACTACCGATCTCTCATTCCATGACTCAGTTACCAACCGATCTCTCATGTTTACTTAAAGTATAGAATAATTTATGTATACTAAGTATACTTGGTTCTCCTACCCTATTCAGGTAGTGAGTGATCTGTTTAAAGAACCTATCTGAATATTTTTACCAATATTCATCTAACATCATGTTTTTTAAACTAGGTGACATAGGACAATGCAACCTAGTAGCTAGTGATACTTTGGCCAAAGATTTTCAACATACTATTCATGTTACTATTCCTAGACAACATACTCGTCATTCCAAAATACATCCTTCACCTCACTCTTTTGTTATCTAGAATGGTCTTTACTAACTACCATCAGTCCACTTGCCCAAGGTTTGACCCTAGTCCCGGTTAGTAACATAATTTATTATAGTAAGACACTCATGATGACTTAGATTATATGGGCATACTCGGCTGACCTAAGTCATCCGAATGTGCCAAGGTACCCTAAGTCATAGAAAGCTACTACCTATCCCGAACATGCTACTAACTTGACCTAGAGAGAAACTAAGTTCAAGTCTAGATGTGTGTAGATCTAGATGAAAAAATATGAAAGGGTGTTGCCACATGTCAACTGCAACACTATATTCTTGAGAAGTCCAGGGACTCCTCGAGGGTACATTCATGTAGTTGGTGTGTGCTAACATCTGTTAGAACTGAATCATCAAGATGTACATACCCCCTTAGTGGTTATTAATCATAATTAAATTGGATTAAGATTCAGATTACAGCAACCATGCCTAACCCTAATTCCAATATTCCTTAAGTTCTTTATCCAACACTAGCCTGATTAGATATAGAGAACTTCATTAATTCATGTTTGCATTTGTTATTAGTTATCGTGGCATAACAAGCAGTTATCCCAAAAATAGGACAACAAACATCAAACGTTTAATTCATAATGCAACCTAGTTGTCCAAATCAAGTGTGTCATCCACTTAGATTCAGCTAGTGTTTACTTTATAAACGAAGTATAATGATTAAAGATCATACCACTATTCCTTTTACCTTTCATTCTATGAGAGAGGAAGAGTCTTCCTCTTCATGGTTAGATGTTAGGTTTAACATAACCTTTTTATCATTCGATACTTATATAGTTTAATTGTATGTCCAAAGCATATTTCATTATTAAACTATAGTTGTGTAATTAGAGAACGACATCCTTGCAATTTAACAAGTTCATTAATATAAGGGAGATTATACTATCTCCTTAATCCAACTCATTATCTTATATCAGCAATAGTATACACAGATATAAAGAATACCGCAAAGATATCACTATTATTTCCATCATACAAGTACAAAATTATTCACATCACAAATTGTAGTCCAACACAAAACCTTTCAATTCATGATGATAAATATACATTTTCAAGATTATGCATTTCAGACATTCTGCATGTCAATCAGAATTAAGATCTTAAAATAACAACACTTTTCTTTTCCAATACAACTCAAGAATGATTCGAAACTCTTTACATAAGATCTAGAATTAAATAAGCCAATGCATCATAAAATTTTATGTCTTCTTTTATCACTTACGATGTCCATCTGCAAAAATTTCTAGCATGGGTCAGTTTAATGAACTGATCATGATAAGAACTAAGTATTAAAGTAAATTTCATTCCACTAATTGTTCCATTTAAACAACTCGCTTTAAGGAAACAATTAATATATCAAAAAATAATCATAAGTAATAACAACTGAAAAGAAGTACAATTAAAGAGTCTGAATTCACTTTTAAGAAAAGAGCATAATATAATCTGCAACACCTACATTTATATCATATGGTTTAATTGATCCTATCAATTACTTTAAAACAATCAACAAGTCTTGTCTTCCAATTATTTCATAATTCCATAAGAATAGAAATACACATTTATCTTTTCTAAGAAGCAAAAGAAGTTAATTATGGCATAACTAATATTAGAATACTTCATCATTCCATATAACAAGGAAGAAGAATCAGTACATGCTATTCCCCAAACACTAATCATTAGAAAGACAATTACAGGTTTAGAACACACAAACCTACCTCAATTCAAAGACCTAAAACCAAATGTTCCACAATAAATTTTCCATCTCGAAGAAGATTGGAAACATAAAAGTTCAATCAAATGAACTTATCCAAACAATAGTAAGAAGGGATCTCCATTGAAAAAGGTCCAATCCCAAATTCATTTCATTTATACTATGAAATGAATTCCCTTTTCTATTTCAAATTTAGAAATTCTTTAACCAGTTCCCAAAAGAGAACACAAAACCAAAAGCACAGTTGAAGAAGTCACACTTCTAATTTTCCTTTACACATCATACAAACTAGTTTACCTATTCCATTCATCAAACACAAGTTCAAATTCAGTTCACAGAATTAAGTACACAGTACAGTCCCTAAAATAGTATATTGTCCCCAAGAGATCATATTCATTTCTCTTTTTAAATCCCAGAGATTTGTTCAATGAATCCAACAAGGAATAGAAATCCACAAACAAAGAATGATATACAAGGATCAATACAACTCATGAACTCAAAAGACTGAAATCCTATTACAAGGCTTCAACAACTTGATGCAATAGAGGAAATAGTTCGTGATCCCCAAATAAGAACAATAATACAAGCATTCTGAACAGAGATATTGTGTCCTTCCTTTACAAAATTCAGTATACTAGGTTTAAATTCTGAAGAGAGTAAGAGAGTCCAATAACATTTAAGTCTAGTGATGTCTCGTTCTTACCTCCATCGAGACTGAAACAGAATCACAACAATACTCTCGAGTTCCAGTTAAAATCTTATGATAGGGAAAGTATTTGTTTCAACATCAATAACAAGAAGGAAAGTAAATACTGCATTTCTAGAAGCCTCTAAAATTGTTAACGACTTATTCCAAATGAACTATAAATCATCAATACCCATAACAAGATATAATTCTAGTCATTTAACCCTTCTAAAAAGACAGTCAAGCCTTCAACAGGACATGGGTTCACTCAGGGAAGAGAAGAATAGGATACACTTTGTATTCACACGCCCTATCAAGTTCAAAGAAGGTGGTATAGTCTAAAAGACAGAAGTACCACAATCAGTCCAACAAGAAGCTACAAGAAGAAGATCTCAAAAGAGATTACCAGGTCTACTTCAATACAAAACAAATCTCTCAAGACCCTTTTGAACAGACAATACTTAAATGGAATTAAAGCTTTTCAAATCCTTAATACCAACAAAACTCCAACTCAGAATACATGTATAAAATCAAACACGTTGATTCCAACACAAGTTCAAACACACATGAATGGAATACCAGTACAAAGTGTCGAACATGAGCTTGGAAAAAAGTTCAGAACTTCATAAGACTATAATATTGGTTCAAACAAACACGAAGTTCAAATACGAGCCTATAACAAAACACGAAGCCCTAAATACAAGCTCAGAACAAAACACCAATGCTCTAATATGAGTTCAAGTAGTTTCAAATCCTCAAATAAGAATAAACTTCTAGCTCAGAGTATATGTACAGAACAAAAATCATTGATTCGACTACAAGTTTGAATCACACAAGTACTGAACACGAGTACAACATCGATCATGGAGCTTCAACAAAAGTTTAGAATAACACAAATTTTAAATACAAGCTCCTAGCAAAACTTAAATGCTCCAATACAAGCTCAACGAAGCATAAGACTACAATAGAGATTCAGAACCATACATGCAACAAATGTCGTTCAGAATGACCAAGAATCTCCACTACAAATTCAAATGAAACACAGGCTCTAAAAATAGTTTAGAACAAAGCATAAGGAAACAAATGCCAGTTCAGTCAACACCAGCCTCAAATACAAGTTACAGAGCTTCAAATACAAGTTTGCATGAATATCACCATTAAACTAACACAGAGAGTTTCCTAAAAACTATCATTACCAGCAATGGATTTACATTCCATAAACCACAGAGATTTCCTAAAACATGCAAGTAAATAACTAGACAAATCAAACAAACAATTATCTCATGAGAGTAGAGTTGTTTTAATGATTCATTTAGAAGAAAGAAAGAAATCTTAATGGGTAGAGCCTATCATGCCTGATAGAGCCTCTACCAATTCGAAGGAGACTTTCCACCCTTTATCTTCTCCACGACAAATCAACAACCAAACAATTTTTCTTCCAATGCCTCTTATACATTCCCTTGATCGAAAATAGACTAGAGAAACCAAAAATAGCCAAGAAGAAGAATAATTTGAACCACTAGTTCAAAGAACCAGATAGCTCCATGCAAAGAAAAATTTACGAGGCATACAAAACCAAACAACCTCCCACAAATCTTCCTCCCTTGTTTCCAATATGGTTTGCACACAAAAATTGAGATCCATTAATGCCATAACTCCTAATTCTCCTACTTCTCTCTCCTTGCCACCACCTCCCAAAATTGGTGAATGCCATTTCCAAGTTAACATGCAATTCCATTTTTAGTGAAGCCTCCACGTAAGCCTCCACTAGAGTTAACTAGCCCTTGCCAAACTGGTAGTACCTCCATGCATTTAAACCCAATCAAATCAAATAAAATCCATTGGAACCATTGTTGTAGTGCCATGTGACCCTAGGTCCCTTTTAAATAGTTTAGGATAGATGTCCCCAAAACTTAGGTTAGTCTAAAATCATTTCCTAAATAATTTCCTTAGGTCTAAAAACATTTCCATAGGTAATACCACCTTAGGTTAGATTAATTTCACAACCATTAGTATTAGGCATTAGGTTAACATAGTCTAGTATTACCATAGTAGTCTCCCCTTCCCATATTCATTTAGCACAAGAGTTTAGGTTAGGTCACCCCCAACACAATAGAATAATAAGCTTAGGTTAGATTACAACCCAATTGAATAGACATAGCTAGAATTTAGGCACTCTTACCTAGTTTAGGATACTGTTAGGATAGTCCTTTTGTTTTAGGGTTCTGATCCCCTTCATAGTCTTGAAGCAGACTATTTTTGTTACACCTTTAATGTCCTACAGAGATCAATCCCAAAGACCCAAGCACAACATACAACCGAATGAAGACACGATCACTCAAGCCCAAATAACTTGTAACATACAAGGTTTAGTCTGCTATGTCTCTCAACCAATGAATGTCAATTTATCATTCAGTCCAATTAAGAGTTTAAAAACATTCCTTGGATCACTGAAATTGATCCAAGGATGAGTCAGTACATGAGATAAGTTTGTAACTCTCAAAACCAGATTGCAGCTTATCAATAAGAAGTGAAAGTGGATTCTTGCAAGTCATAACATTTCAATCCAATGAATCCAAGAGTAGAAATGATTTACCCATAACAAGCATGATTTTCAACAATCAAGGAAACACACCTCATGAAAATCACATGCCAATGCTTGTAATGCAAAAGAGGAATATAATAGTTTATCCAAGGTGTTTAAACCATGATTCATTTCCCCTTGGCCAGATTTTTATACTAGTTTGGGCCTTGGGTTTGATTTTTCTTTTGTGGCAGATGATTTACATCAATTGTGTTGACTAATGACATAGTGTTAGGGCCTCTTTGATTTCCCAAGTTGTTTTTATTTTTATTATTTCTATTATTTGGAAAACCAATGTTCTTGACTTGATCACCATTCGTGGTAGCACCATGATTGCGACTCAAACCCTTAGGTCCTTGGTTGTTGGCACCATTATATTGATAATTTGCATTATTTTGATTTAGGGATACCCATTTCCCATTGGAACCATAGGTATTACACCCCTTTGTCAATAGCAGCTTGGTCAATCCAAAGTGCACCTTCCAATACTTCCTCATAACTATGGAAAGGAAACTTTTGAACTTTCTCCCTAGTCTCTCGATTGAGCGATTGAAGGAAAATATTGCAAATTTCCATTTGGTCCATGTTGGGTGCACTTGCAGAGGAGTAGAGAACTTGGCACCATCTCTAGATGAAATGGGTGGTAGATTCATTTTTCTCCTATCTAATATGCAGGAACTCCCTAATCCCTATACACAACAACTTGTTCATGTTAAATACTTTGATGAACTCATAAACAAGTTGTTTAAAGGAATGTATAGAATATTCCAGAATACGGTAATACCAATCCAATGTGATTCCTTCGAGAGTATTTGAAAAGATCTTAGCCACTACAAGCATCCCAAGGAAGCAACTCCCTAATAGCAGTAGTGTAGGCCTTGATATGAGCATTCAGGTCTCCTTCTCCCTTAAATTTTGGAAGACCCAGCAATGGGCGTGGAAGCATGACACCACGTATAGTGAAGTCAAGAGGATCCTTTAATTACTCAATGTATGTACCCATTGCGTAAGATTCCACCATTGGATATCCTTGATGAGGAGGTGGAGGAGGAGGAGTTGGATAAGTTGCACTATAATAATTTTCAGGAACATATGGGGTCCCTTGATATGGCATGTAGGGAGTGGGAATGGTATATGGGTTCATCTGGGGAGTTTTTGAATACATATGTATGTAAGGTGGGATAGTACCAGGATATGGACTAGCAGGCATAAAAATGGGGACGTCACATTTCCTGTTGTGGGGGCATTCAAGAATGAACTTCCGGAAAGTGCTTGCATAGGATAAGTGTGATAAGGATGAGGACCCATCCCTAGTGTGTCTAACCCTGTGAGAAGATCACCTAGATTTTAATGAGCCAGATAACCTTATTTTACATGATATTGTGTTGGTTTCTCATTGGAAGGAATGTATCCTTTGTTTTCAATTGGATACCCCATATTATGTCCTACTACATGTGTTGGTTGTGAAGTCTGGGAACTTTCTAGTTCTCTAATCCTCCCCACTAAAGTAGAAATGAGATCGTTAGGAGAGGATTGATTCCCTTGTTAGGGTGCTTGTGGCGTAGGGTTTGATTGAGCAGGCTCATGATACCCTGTCATGAATTGTTTAGTGTTATAATTATTATCTTCCTCAGAAGTAAGAATATTAGGATAGGTATTCAAAATCTCAAAGGTTGAAGCCTTCATTCTATCCAAAGACTCATCTATCTGACAAAGAGGATTAGCTATTCGTGTAAATAGATCATCCTCTGTTGATTGCATGGCAATGTGAGGTCTTGACAAGACCCTATGGTAAGAACTTGTTCCATTTGTAATAACAACATGGTTTACATTGGGTTGACCATATTTCATGTCTAATGGTTGATCAACCTCCTCCATCCTTACATAGCTAATGGGTTTTGAAGTGTAACTAGGGGAGGTTTGGATGTTTCTTGTGTAATTTTCACCCCACCTTGAAGGAGAAGGGGATAGTTGTGGTTTCACATTGGTGTAATATCTATCAGAACCAAATGGCCCACCAAAATCTCCTCCAAAAATATTTTAAAATGTATAAAATACCTACCAAAATAGGGGAAGAAATGGAAAGAGGAGGCAATAGCAATGAAAGAAAGGAAAAAAAAAAATTAATCTTTCACGTTGGGTTCACCAATTTGTATGGATGAAAATTGACATGTAACCTTCAACCGCACTCAACCCCCAAGGTCATGCCGAGTAGTCAATGTTGAATGTGTGTGGCTAACTATAGGAGGATCAGTGACTAAGATCTGGTAGTGTGATCTCCTGGTAGCTGAATTGGAAAAGGGGATATTTAGAGGCTATGAATGGGTAGCGTAAATTCCCTATGGTTTGTTTTCCTAACTTGGATCTAAGTGTTAAACTAGTTTGAAGTGTCCATGTAAACTGAATGAAATTAATAATCTATGCTACTACTGGAAAGAAACTAATCTAAACAAATCACAAAACTGAAATATTACAATCACAAACAACAATTTACCTCTATTCTAAATAATTAAAATATTTCTACACTAAAACTAAACAAGAAAAATAACCTAGTGTGGTTATTCACATGTGTTGAGTGTATTGAAACTAAACTAAATTAAAACAAGAAATTTTCCAAGTGATTTATGATATGTAGACAACCTCCTATAGATATTCTCTCCTTTAGATCCATAGGGATAAGAAGAAGGGGATCCATCACTGGGGGTTGCTATGAAAGATTCAAACCCTCTTGGAAATTAACTAATTACTTGCAAATGAAAGGAAATTGATTTCTACTCTATTTGATATGATGTAACAATGATAAATTATAATAATGAAGGAAATCAAAAAACAAATCCAACATGGAATTCACATAATAGAGGTAAATCCAGCTGTGTAGTAATTTTCCCCTCAGTTTGTCCTTTCTTTCTCCAAGTGTTCATATGAGTCCAAGGGATTGGGAATGCAAGAACAACAATAAGAGGATGGCACTTGAGCAATGGCAGCTTGAAGGAAATCTAGATGTAATGCAAGTAGAAGAGAGATAGCACAAGAGATTTTATCTTGGATATGCAATTCCTAGCAAGATTATGGAAGCAATACAATACAAGATACACAAAATTCCCATTATTTTTCTTGAATACAAGCATGGAATAGATAGGAATTGAGGATAGGATGTTTCTTCAAGCACAAGGAAAGAAGAGGTAGTTTAACCAATTAAATCTATTTAAAATAGAAGAGGGAAGGAATACCATGCAAATAAGAGTATTTTAGGTAATTTGGTTCATAAACACACCCTAAAAGTCGAGTTAAGTGAAGCATCGTGTGTCAAAAACATGCATGAATAGTTTTGGAAAAAGCATTCAGACCACCGCCCGCACTGAGGAGGCGGTCCTAGGACCACCGCCCAAGCATGGGAGGCCAACCTAGGATAGCCACCCAAGCTTGGGAAGTGTTCCTAGGACCGCTGCCCAATCTTGGGAGGTGGTCCCAGGACCACCGCCCTACCTAGGAGGTAGTCCTGACACTAAAGGCCAAAACATGCACAGAAAGAAGCGGGAATCTGGAAGAAAGCATGGAAAAGCTAAGTAAGGATGTATAGGCTACAAATATACACTGTGAATAGGTTTTGGAGCTCGAACACCTTCTGAAAGGACATGAATCATCATTGGGGAATTTTGTAACCATTTTCCAACAATGTAGCACATGTAATTTTGGGTGTGTATAGAAACCCTAGGGCCACTAGGGTTTAAGAAAAGATTGAATTCAAGATTTGAATTTAACAAATGTTTACACCATAAAAATATATATGAATGTAAATGTGATATGTAAAACACTATATACGATGTAGAGGTTTACTACGGGATATCATTATAAATCAAATAATTTATAATTAACAATGCATAATCATAATAACACATTAATACTTGCAACAATGATAAATGATAGGATGATAGCTAAAATACACAAGAGGAGAAGAACAATTAGTTGTATATAATAGAACAAAAGATATTTCTATGTGAATACGGGAGAAACAAATTGATTTAGGACTGAAGATGATTTTTTTCTTAGATTAAAACTAGAATATGATCTAGTATAGGACTATAAATTTTATATGGTATTTCTCAATTTTTTTATGGTTTTGGATCCTTGTATTTTCATATTTTGCAACCTTTTATGTGCTTATATTACCTAGAAATGTGCTTCGTTGTATGTCACTCTCATTCACACAAATTATAATGAGCTAAAACAAAGTAAAACCCTAGATACCTACAATACCATTCATCAAATAATTAGATAACAAAAGGAGAATCATTGAGTTGTGAGGCTAGACGTACTACAATACATGACCTTAAGTAGTATCAGGCCTCACGTAGTTATCCTAGGTGCATGTGTAAATATAAGAGTGGTCTAATTCACCCCTTATGAGTTCCTTATGTCTCTTGACATAAAGGTACTGGAATAACAACATAGTAGAGAATGTACCCATTGTGGTATTAGTGTGATGTAGTTTGTTTCAATTATTAGACTAAACACTTTTTCATTTGAAAACCTTTGATGATGTTTAGAGTGACTTTTATCTTGTTAATACATGATTATAAGACCTTTGCATGCTTTGAAATGGAGGAATCTAGAATTTTGACCTATTTGAGTGGTTCAAACCTATAATAGTGACTTTTTTTAATTATGTGCAACTAATTTTGGAATATTTAGGAGAGCCTTGAGTTATTTGTTATTGATAATTGTAAAAGGATCTTATGAAAGTGTTGATGGATAATATAGTGATAATGATTTTCTTAGATATATTTTTGTGGTGAATATTATGATAAAGTTTCCCTTGGGAAGATGAAACAACACACTTAAAATATTCAAATTGAAATTAAATTTAGAAAATATTAAAGGTTAGGATGGTACAAGTCATCCAAGGCCATATATCCTATCTTTACAAAATTGTATAGTTTTAGATAGGAAACTTGTGATGCAAAGAAAAAAAAATTAGAATGATGCACATAGATGATTTACTAATTTTATTAATTTAATATTCTTGAGTTTTTCATAGAGTAGAGTATATAAATTAGTAAGTCAAGAAAGAGATAGAGATATGTTTTTATTGGACTTAAAATGTGAGAAATTTTTTTAATAAGGAAACATACCCAAACTTTTCATTATCATAGGAGAAGTTACAAATTTTGAGTTTCTACATTGGGGAATCCTGAATCATGAAGGATCTTATACATGATGTGCCAATAAATAGTAGATGTTTTGAGAATATATAAGATGTAAATATATATAAAATCCTTCTCAAGATGTTATCTAGGGTTGTATAAGCTCTCAAGAGTAGGTAGAGAATGTTGTTGAATAGTGACTTCGTGTTTCCTAGTTGTGATGGCACAATCTAGGGATTTGGTTTTGTTGGTAGTGATTTGATTTTTTGTAATATTAATGAAGCCATCATGACTGATATTTTTTTTTTATTTGACGGTGGATTTTTTTGAATGTGTTTTTGGAGAGGATTATGATATGTCCCTCATTGATAATTTTATAATTTATTTTTATTGGGTGATGGGTTTTATGATTTTGGTTTGGGGATAAGTTCTCATTATTAATTGTGTGATTTAGGGATATTTTTCTTGATTTAGGTGTCCCCTTGTTTAATGAGGTATTGGATGTAGTTTTTGGTTTCAAGAATTAATTTTTCAATTATCATTATATTTGATCGTAATCACAATACTAGGTTTATCTATACCAAGATATTTTAAGGACATTCTAATCAAATGGTTTTGTGTCTACATATATGATCATGTTTCCAATTTTTATTTGATGGAATATGGTGGTAAAATATTTACATAAGGGTATGTATCATCTTTTTGACTTTCTCACTTAGGTTTCCCTCAAAGGAGAGTGATGTGAGGTGGTATGATGAAGAAGGATTTAGTCAACTCATGGATATTATTATTTTATTTTGAATTTAGCTTTTGAGGATTTGATATTTGTTAGATTTTTTGATTTAGATATGGTCATGGTTATCATTTTTTTATAAGATAATGGATTGGTTGTAAAAGGATTGGTTGATGATTGATATCAAAAGGATTGATCAATTTTTGGCTTTTTTGAATTTGATCATCTACCATGTGGTTTTTATTGTGGGTATGTTTTGATGGTCAAGGACTAATTCTCCTTTGTTGATGTTTCTTTTAAAGTGAGGTATTTTAAGATAAGTGTATTTTTTATGGATATAGGATTTGGTTAGGTTGAACCTAAATGGTTCTAGATGTAATGGGGGTTTTATGGATGGATCATTTTGGTTAATGATATTGGATAAGTGTTTAGGTTTATGAGCCTTAAAAGGAGGTTATATTTATTTTTGTATAGAATTTGGTTAATTTTGGTATGATTAGGCATAGTATGACCAGAATTGGTTTCATTGTGGCTTGTAATAGAATGGATAACCTTGTCATCAATTGATCAATGAATGGGTTATTCAAAAAAGGGTTGGTTGATTGTTTCCTTTAAGCATGGTCATGATCATACTTATTTTTATGAGACAATGGATTCTTTGTGAAAGGATTTTTCATTTATTTGATGAATAGATTGGTACCAAAAGGGTTGGAATTTTTTATTTATTTGATTTGATACCAAATTTTGGATGCGAGTATTTTTCAATATTTTCAAGTTTTTATTCTATGAGAAACTGGTTTTTATTTTGGCATAGTTTTGCATTGCTTTGTTTTGAAAAAATAATTTGGATTTGGGAAAAGTTTAACATTTTATGTTTTTGAATATATATATAAAGGGAGTAAAAAACACACAAGCACAACATATTATACTTAATAATATTGCAATCATGTAATAACCCAAAAATATACCTCAAAGGTATAAGGCGTGTATCTTGAGGAATGGTGTGTTCCTAGTATTACTAAACAATTGTGATAAAAAGTATAAGTAAGCTAGGATTAATAAGGTTTATAAGGGAATAATCGATATAAATTTTGGTACATGATGACCAAGTTCTTGAAATTGAGGAGTACTATCTAATGGTGTGTTTCATAGGGTAAAATCCTCCATTTCCTTCACTCCATCCAATTCAATGGAGATTTATCAAAAAGATTTTCCTAGCTCAGTGGGTGTTTTCTAGGGCCTAGGTATTGAATGGTCTAGTTCCCACATGTCACAATATCCATTAGATCATCTCCAACTTATCCAAAATGGAAGCTCCTCCACAAAATTTATAAATCCCACTTATACATGAACCTTTTACAAATGGATTGTAATGACCTCTAAGTCACTAAGTCCTATGAATAGAAAAAATGTATCTAAATTTTATTGATTCATAATATCATTGTACAAAAGAATTTTTTTATCTCTAACTTTAACTTGATAAAATAAAATTAAAAATAAAACTAACTCTTAGAAGACAACGGGGTTTACCGATACCCACGATGATGAATAGTGATATTGTTAGATAACAAATTCCTCCTTCCGCCGAGGCAAAATACATGCAGATCGAGACAACTAAACAAAATAGATTAGATAAATGGGATAACAAGATGCTTTAAAAAAACGATTCTAGGAATCCAAAGGGACTTCCTTGGATGATTTCAACCCATTATAATACAATTAAGTAGATTGATAATAATGATAAGGATATATAAATGAAAAAGATAGTTGGATAATAGATAAGAAGCTTTAGAAATAAATATCAAAGGGTAAGTCCTATGCAGATTCAATTTTATCCCAGGTGAGAGTGGATGAAATCTAGATGGGATCAAAGTAGTCATACCAAAATTTTTGTGTCTCTTTCTAGATCTTGTGAAGGAATTCAAATTGATCTTTGATGTCTTCAATATCATACGCAAATCAAATCGCACACAATATAAGTTCATGAAGGATGTTGTATTGTTCCCGAGAAAAATGGTTGTTGAACTATTGGGAGTTCGTATATACTTGTAATAGGAAGGGATTGGATAGGTACTGCCATCTAAAGTAAAGCCATGCTTGAAGAAGACAAGTTAAATTTAAGATATTGATAAAAATTGATATTAGATTAATAAATTGATTAAAAGATGTTGATTAACAGGATTGCAGGTGATTCATAGGAATCGCAAGAGATTTAGTATAATCATGGGTGATTCGGAGGAATCATTGGTGATTTAATTAATCGTTGGTGATTATTGTGGGAAGGATCAATTTTCCTTACAATGACAAATTGATTAAAATTGAGCTTATAGATGATGGTTTTTTTATAGTTTTTGATGTTTTTTATGAACTAAAAATGATGAAATGAAACAAAAGAGTACCTTGTAATATGGAAGTAGATTAAATGACATCTGTAAATGTTGGATGAATTTTATTAGAGTTTTTGGCATGTTGTTGAGTCTCCTAGGAAGATAGTTGATGAAAATATTATCCAAAATGAATTCTTGTAAGAGTTGTAGGTTGATATAAGGCTTTGGTAAATGAAATTTGTAAATTTTTTGAGTCTTTTGGGAAGATATTTGATGAAAATATTATCGAAAATGAAATTTTGTAAGAGATAGAGGTTGATACAGGGCTTTGGTGATTTCAGAGTGGCAAAGATTTGTTTCTAGACTAAAAAAATGTATAAACACATGAAATAAGTTTGAAGATCCCTAAAAGAGGAGAATAACTAATTTTTCTAATTGCTTGCAATTTGTTAGAATCATCAGCAATCCAAAATTTTGGGAAAATGTTTAGGAAATGGTTTAAACCAATTCCTAAATAGGGTTTTTGAGTAAATTGGGATGGAAAATGGTTGGAAGGATGTTAAGGTCGAGTTGGGGAGGTTAGGATGTTAGGATAAAATAGGTTTGAGGTGGTTTTGAGATGGTTAAGTAGTTTAGGATGGGTAGATAGTAATTTATGAGGGTGTAAAAATTGATTTTATGGGATGAGGGGAGGTGACTTAGGATAATGATATAATGATAGGTTTTAATTAAATAATGTGTGTATAAAAGGAATTAGGTGGGTGACGAAAACTTAGTCTCTATATTTTCCCCTTTTTGTCGAGTAGTTTGTGATGGCCAAACTGTAGGACAAAAACAGTGTGTGAGATAGGTTGATTTGTGTTTGGATGGGTAATCCCCCCTTAAACTGGGGTGATTTTGATGCAATGAAAGGATCACCAGTTTTATTGTGTTGATTGGATAGTTTTTACATGTGTGTTTTGTTTGAATTTTCCCCAAGACAAGTTATCGAAACAACATGGGTATCATCATGAAATCAAATGATAGGAGAACCAAAGGGTTCATGTCCTACAGACGTATGATTCATAGAGATTTTTGATAGAATTATGAAGACCATTGATCCAAGTGATAGGGGAACAAAAGGGTTCGTGGCCCATAAACATATGGTTTACTGGTAATAAATTTGTAAAACAAATTTGTAAAGGATTTTTTGGTTGCTAAGATATTTGGGTTCCTCAAAATGAGGAACATTGTGGATTAATATGTTATTCAAGTGTGATAATGTTGTTGAAGATAGTTGTTGATATTGAAAAATGGTAATTTTGATGACAAAAAGGGAATCACAAGTGATTTTTAAGAATCATAGGTGATAACATCGAATCATTGGTGATTATGGAGAATCCTCGGCGATTACAGGAGTCACCAACAATTCTGCGTGAGATAATTGACACTTATAAATAATCAATTTGGCTATGAAAATTTTCATTTTCATTATGTGATTTATGAGATTAGAATTCTAATTGAGTGATTTATGAGTGATAATTGAGTGATGGAGGTTGTGGGAGCATCTAATAGGAAAAGGAGGCCCACTCAAGTGGAGGTAGGTACCTTTTTGTCATTTTGTGTTTTTTATTTAGTTTTTAAATTTTTAATGCTCATACGAGGAATGTTTATGAAATCACTAAAATCACTAGTGATTTTTTTCAATCGATGGAGATTTTGATGAATCATTGGAAATTGGGGTGGATCCCTATTGATTGGGATTTTTATGTAAAGTGGACAAAATTTTAATCGAAACTTGTTTTAATTTATGTTTTTATGCTTTCGAGATGAAGGTGAGGGGCAAATTGACTATCATGGACATGATTTTAGTTATTCTAGTTATTTGATGAGGATTGGTTGAGTTTGGTGGATGTGGGTTTGGGCAATGTGTCATTATAGACACATTCACGGGAATCAACTAATGTTGTTAGGCTTTGATGGAGAGGTGGGATCCTACTACTTGCAATTGTTGGTTTTCGACAAGTTAGATTACTATCACCCTGGAGGATTTACACAGGATTATGAGATTACTTATTCATGGAGAGGGCATATACTTGATTAATGATATGGAGAGGGCAGATGTGATGAGGAGTTTGTATGGTGTTGATGTAGATGGTGTGGAGTTTACAACTAGTGGATTTAACTACCAGGATTTATATGCTCCTGAGACAGAGGTTTGTGCGTTGATAACCCTTATGATTATTACAATGACATGTTTTTATTTGCTTGAATCTAGTGGGGGTCAGTTTCCATGGATGATGATAGGTGTTGTGGCTAACATAATGGAGCATAGGTTTTTATTTGTATAGGCCCCTAAATTGCTAGTGCATACTTACAAATATCTTTTATCATGGAGTATTCGTAAGAGGTTCATGATCAATATTTCTTGTCTACTACAGTGTTGGGATTTTTAGTATATTATTGTTTCTCATCCTATAGGTTTTCCATGGGAATACATTGAGTTTCTAGCAAGATCAGCTGAATTTTTTTATGGCTTTTTGATAGAGGGGATGTTGGACCGATATGGAGTGAGGACTATTATAGGAATCTCCTCTCAGATGTACAAGCAGGAGATATCAGGTGGAGACCATATATTGGGTTTCCAGTATAGATGGGAGAGGAGGGTTAGTATAATTCCACCCACCAAGATCTATAGGTGTAGGACCAATAGACAGGAGAGTGGGATCTTATTCAATTCAGTCACATCAAGTGACAGTTTGGTTTGATTCAGGATATTCTGGAGGCTCCAGTATTTTATAGACATGAGGATAAGGATGTGGGGACTCCATTGTTAGTGATTTTTGTGCCATGTTCTATGCTTGATGAAGGGGGCTATGCGTGTCAATGATTAGGGGAACCGGTGGCTATAGATGATTTCGGTGTTTGAGGATTTTGATTCATGGTGGTAATCTCACCTACTTGAGGAGATAGATGGGCATGGGCTCATGTGGAGGGAGCACACTAGGGAGGTGATGGATATGGTGGTGAGGGATGTGGTGAGGGAGCTAGTGGTAGGGGGTGACAAGGAAGATCTAGATGCTATTATTACACATTTAGAGGCCAAGGAGGTTGTATTACAAGTTGAGTGGGCTATTGTGGACTGTGGAGAGGGATGGTTTGGTTGTTGAGATATATAGTTTGATAGGTGAGAGGGATGGACTAAGAGGTGAGTGTGATCACTTGAGTCAATATCTACCATGATTGAGATTGATATAGGTAGTAGCGAGAGAACCCGAGAAGGGATCTCAGAATTATAGGTGTTTTAGTGACATGTTCGATTTAAAGGTAACTACAGCTCAAGTTAGTGGTCAGATGGGACCACCTAGTATGGTTAGCTAGGATAAATACAAGTCATTTCATGATGATCTAGCTTATTATGAGGATATAGTGATATGAAGGCTACCTATTGATCTTTGTTATGTAGCATATCTTTCTTGGAGATGTCTGGGACCTAGTGTTAGTGTTGCAAGTGTGGGCCATCCACCTCAATGTTTAGATGGAGGAGGTTGGAGAAGAGGTCTTGATGGGGGAGGTCCTTGAAGATGACCTAACGGGGGTGATGGTGTTGCTCAGGGGAGCAATGTTCAAGGGAGTACCTTTTGTGGGTGTTCATTTTACCTAGTAGATATGATTTTTGATGTATACGACTCTTTGTGAAGCCTATTTTTGATATGTATATGTATTTGATATACGGGGCTTCTGAGACTCTAGATGATGTATAAATACATTTTTTATATGATTATGGATTATTACGATTTTGATTCTTGATTCATGTGTTTTTTTATGTTAATGTGATGTGATATTCTTATGATTGTATTCGATGTTTTTTATTAGATAGGGTAAAAATAGGGATTGGCTCTTAGAGGCTAGTACATGAAATATTACATCATGAAAGTGCTCAGAAAGAGACAAAAAGAGGAACATGACCAAAAGGAGTTAAACAGGATTAACTCAGTGATGATTGTATTCAATGTTGATGGATGTTTTAAACTTACGGATGTTTGATGAATGTTGATATTATATGGATGTCTTTGATAGATAATGGTATTATGTTGATGTGATGGGTTATGGATGTTTGAATTTAATGTGATATTTATATATCAAAATGTACTTTAATTTTTGGGTAAGAATAAAACATTGAATTATTTTTTTATATTGGATTTTATACATATGCAATGGGAATTGATATAGTGAAGGTGCTTGCAATGTTAGCCTTTATAAGAAATGTTAACATATGACTAGTAATGAGTAGTTACACGTAGGATATTAGGTATAGATGAAAGTGAAAAGTGTACCTTCTTAGGACATGGGAAGGGTTAACACATGTAGGTTGTGTGGGAGATTAGGCTCTCCTTTCAATGGTTTTATAGAGAAATGCCCCAACTTTAATATTTTATTTTTGACACAAATTGATTGATGTGGTAAGTTTTCCTTGATGGGAAATTTGATCGATGTGGGAAGATTTCCTAGGATGCTTTTGATATTTGAATTTTTGAAGGTTTATTGATGTAGGAATCCTTTTTACACAAGTATCCATCCTTCGAGGTAGTGGTATACAATTTAATTTTTTTTCTTTTGGATAGCCATCCTTCGAGGGATCGGTCTATGATTTTTTCATGTATTTTTCCTTCGAGGGATTATTCTACTTTTGTTTTTGATAATATAATTTTGATATTTGATAGTAGTCCTTTGAGGGATCAGTCTATATTTTTGACAAAATGCATCCATAGATATTTTCAAAAAAAAAATTATGCTAAGAGCAGTCCCTAATAGACCATTTTGAGGAGGGGAAAATATGTGTATACAAACCACACATGTGTTCCCCATGACATGTATTTGATCGGTAAACATGGTAAATGGATGTAATGATTTTAGAGTTCCATATGAGGAACTTGTCCATGATATAA
Organism: Taxus wallichiana var. yunnanensis; assembly: GCA_018340775.1. NCBI lineage: Eukaryota > Viridiplantae > Streptophyta > Pinopsida > Cupressales > Taxaceae > Taxus > Taxus wallichiana. The sequence goes on from CM031238.1 coordinate 542,343,702, forward strand.
AGATGTAATGAAAAAATATGTGATGCTCATCTTTAAGGTTTCTAGGATAGTGATGGAAGACCACATGCTTTCAAATCATTACGATGATATGGTGGATGGTTAGTGGTGAAATAAGATCTTTGATGTGACTAATGTCATGAAAATCGAGGTGTTAACAGTAGAAAGGATGCAAGTGAAAGGAATTTAGAGGTTCCTTTTTAGGTTTACTATCAAGAGAGGATAGATTATACACTCCCGACCCATACTTGTGAGTGATGACATATGGACTGATCTAGTTAGAGGAAAAGTTTATGTGTTTACTTATTTCAATAGTAGTGAAATTTTGATTTTCCTTGAGAATGAGATCACCTATGTTAAATTCACATTCTTTTACATGTTTTTTATACGCGTGCTTGATGCACTCTTGATAGACATGATGATGTTTGAGAGTTGTTAAACATCATTCATCTAACAATTCTAATTGTGTCAGATGGTCTTGTTTATAATCCTCATCAGGGATGAAATATTTGAGGTATACATGAAGTGGTAGAATTTGAACTTCAAGGGTTAAAACCTCCTTGGAGCCATATACTAGAGAAAATGGGGTAGCACCTGTAGGAGTATGAATGCTAGTTCAATAAGCCTAGAGAGAAAATAGTATTTGGAGATGTCAATTCCTACCTACTTTGTCAATAGTTTTCTTAAGAATTTAATAAGTGTTTCTTAGAATCTTTGGCTTGCTCATTTTCTTGTGGATAATATGGTGATGAAAATATTAATTTGATGTTAAATGAGTTGCAACTTTTCTTAATTTCTTTGTTTTTAAAATATTTTCCAATATCTACGATGATTTAATGAGGGATACCAAAGCGAGATATGATATGTTGATAAATGAAATTGATAATTTTATTTTATTTAGTGGATGTTAAGGGATGGCTTCTACCCATTTAGTGAAGTATTTTGTGGTTGTGATGATAGAGTGATGTTTTCATGAAGAAAGAGGATTGATAGTGCCAATTAGGTCTAATCCCCATTATGAGAAAGGCCAAAAACTTGAGTTATAAGGATTGACTAAGGTGTGAGTGATATTTGAGTGTTATTGACATTTTACACATTTCTTGACATACACACAATAATCTTGATTGATAGTTGACCAAGTAATAGCCCATTCAAAGGACATGTTTAGTGATAATTGTACCATTGAAATGTCCACCACATATGTCGTTGTGGACCTCTTGAATGGATTTAGTAGAATTATGAGACCTAAGGCATATTAATAAGAGGCCATCAAATCTATGTTTATAAAAGACACCACCTATGATGATGTCTTGGGTAGCGCATTGAAGGAATGCTCATTTAGCATTTTCAGATAGATCGTGAGGAAATTTGGATTACGGAAGATAGTCAAATGTCCGAGTATACTAGAGGTCAGTTGGATTTTTTTAATGATTTTGATATAAGGGAGTTAATTTTTTATGCATCTTAGAATTTACCAGATAACACCCTAGTCGACCGGCACATCACTCAACCTAGACCGAGTGCTCACCCGAAGCATGTAAAGGTGTCAAGTCCTCTTTAGGGTTGTTGTAACAATATGTTAACATGATGAAGGAAGTAACATATAGGTTCATAATTGAACCATCATTCCACAATGCATGCTACACTCATATCTAAGAAAGAACAAGATTAAAAAAGTAATCATGATTGAATTAATAACATGCACTACTCAACTACACACGAATAATACCTAGATTCAGCCAATATCTTCCATCTATTAATAAATATAGAAGCTCATTACAATATATTCAATATATACCAACATGTATATGGAACTCGATACCGTAATTCAATCATATGCGTACATTCTCTCAGTTACACATACATACATCTCCTTCCATACATCCTCTCTCTCTCTCTCTCTCTATATATATATATATATATATATATATATCTCCTGGACCTAACATCATATATATATGGTGTGTACTTTCCCTTCACCACTTATCTATTCCAAAAATAGGCCCGCATGCTATTAATAACCACATGCCATTTACAATCATAGTCACACATGCAAGTGCACTTTCTATAGTCCTCTTGTAGTTAACTGAAGTGTCAATTTTATTCTTAGCTTGTCTTCATGCATAAACACTTTGAACCTCTTCTCCAAAGATAGACAATACATGGCGCACACATCTTTGCAGTGTTGATGTGTTCCACACGCCATCTTCTAAAACTAGGTCTTCATGCTCAAAATCAGCTAAGTCCTGAAATATAAGCTTTCCTTCTATGTGTGGATCCTTCCTGTCCTTCCACACCCATGGTTTTGGGCCTTCTATCCCATGCGGAATCCTTATTTGATCTTTCACAAGTATTCTTTGATCAACATTACCCCACACTAATCTCATTGTCATCCCGACAATGGGTATGTCCAAAAATTGAAGGAAAGAATAGAAGAATGAAAAGAATAAGAATAAAAGAATGTAGATAAATAAATAATTTTTATGAGGTTATTAGGAAACCTATCCTATATCAATTTTCAATATCAACTCTGGATACTCTTCCTTTATTTCAGCCTCTAATACATGTCGGTCAGTGAGTTCTTACTCTGCTTTTTCTAGGATGTCCACAGCAATGGATTCTAACTCATCTCTCACAATTTCTCCCTTCTCATTTCAAAAAAGCAACACAAAACTGGAAAATGATGTCATTCTTCCTTATAAAATGTCCATCTTCTATGCAATTAGCTTTCCAAGCTCTTCCATCCGAGTCTTGTGTGGCTCTTGTGCTACTGCCTGTGGCCTCGCGATTTTTTTTTATCCATTAACAATATTTTTGCATGGCCCAATGTATCATCTTTCATTGCTTTCTGGACCTCGTTATTCTCTTAGAGGGTCTTGATGTTGATAATTACCTCGGAGCTATGCATATATTCAAATTCTAGTATGATTTCTTCAATACTTCTTGTAATGCTTGCAAAAACCCTTCATAAGATGTAATTTTTCTCATCACTGATGCTTTCTCTCATTTGGCATCTTGTTCAGAGCATTCTAGCACTTGCATACGCAAATTTCCATCTTCAAGTACTAAGTCCACCAACTTTCCCACATAGTGTATCGCTGAAGGAAATATCTATGGTACCTTGGCCTCTAAGTGTGGCCTTGCTTTGATTACATTGTCCCCAATCTCCTCTGTGATGATTATGAACACCTTGTTCTTATTCCGTGTGAAGTCCTTCTCATGTCTTATGCATGCTATCTCTCGCATCCTTTTCCTTCAACTCTTCACATAGTTCTCTGATCGTGGTAGCTTTGTCCATGTTTCTTCTAGCCACCTCAGCAAAAACTTTCACCAATGCATTATTGACTTGCTCATCTGACATGATAGTAGGATTTATAGTCATGTGTCTAGCTTGAGGTGCCTTCTTCAGTCTTCTTGAAATGCATGACTCTTCACACACATCAAATTCAGGCTCATCCATACATGTGTGCATCAACTATGATAGTTGTTTTCAAGTGCACATCATTTCATATATTCATCCATTAACTCCCAGCCAAATAAATCCTTCTGTGCTATCGTGATCTAGAAGCGGGCGCAGATAATTTTTCTTGCATCCTCTGCATACCCCATGGCTGGTGAAATGTGCTCTCCACTTGTTCATCTAGACCTTTACTGCTTAGGAACTTTAGCCTCTAAATTAGGGAAATGTGTCTCCATGTCCTAAACATCCTCTGCATTTATCTCCTCTGGTATTTTATCTTCCTCTTCTTTTTCCTTTGATGCCTCACCATGTTCTTCTGTGTCCTCTTGAAGTATAGGATAATTAGGCATGCTTTCCTATGACTCTCCCACTTCCTCATCCAACTTTAAGTTTCCTCCTTCTATACGTGGTATCCTCCTTTTGTGGGGAGATTATGGGTGATTTATGCATATTGGTTGGAGTATCACCTTGGGTCCTTGTTCTCCTAAATACCCTTTTAAACATGTGCTCCCCTTAGACTACATTCACGTCCTCATCATCCCCCTCTTGTGGCTGAGGTGGTATAACGACACACTCAGGTTCACCCTTATTTGTAGGATGTCTCCTGCCTCTATACTCCAAACCACACCTATCTTCGCACTCCTCCTCATCAACCTAGCACTTCAACTTATTTTTTGGGCCATTGTATGTTTTCCCTTTGGTGGTGCTAGAAGTGCAAACTCACCTTCCACATATTTTTATTCTCCATTTTTGGCTTCAGATGGAGATACACCAATGTTCCCCACATATGTTATAGTGAAGCTTATTGCCTTGATATTCAAGAGTACTTCGAAATGATCCTTCCTATATAAGCGCTTCTTCTAGGGTACACATACTTCTTCCTCAGTGTTTGGTAATCGTAGTCTACCTTATCTGCATTGAAGACCATTCAACACGTGTCTATAAATCTATGAATATATTTGCAAAAATACCTTGCAGTGAATGTGTAAGGAAACTTGCACCAAGGGCTCGAGACTCCATCTTTCATTGGAAAGCATGTGATGAAGAAATGCTGATATACAACAAACTGAACTTGTTTCCCTACCATTTCTGGTAGGTCCTTTTGGATGTGCCACTCTTCCCCAAATGGTGTGTAAAGCTTGTCATACCACTTCTCTACCCTTTACTTTACATCATTTGTCATATCCCCCAGTATAGTTACTTATTGAATCTTTTAGTGGGGACTTGTTCTCCATGGGGTATTCCCATATGTTCTCCTTGGTCCATCTAGTACTTTAATCTCCATAAATACTAGTGATAGTAGAACAGCCCCAAAGCTGATCTTCCCTCTTGTGTGAGCTTCTTCAACTATTTTCTCTGAGACCACTACTCCTGATCATTCAACTTGGTAACAAGGTGGGCTGTAGCTTGTATAACTAGACAGTTCTTCAATGTATCTATGTTCATCCCATGTAGACCCTTCAAGTATCCTAACTCCTATTTGGTCTTTACAATCATAGATTTATTTGTAAGATCACCTTTTATATCTTCTCATATGGCCTTTAGACATGTAACTGATGAGACAAGTGCAGATGAGATTCTAACTCTATGTCCTACAAAGTAGAAGAAGTCTTCATGTACCCTACTCATGAGTCACTAATAAAAGGGCTCATACTTTCCAAAATATGGAAGCTTATACAACTGGTAGACCCTAATTCTCTTCAAAAGCTTTTCACCTACATCATCATATACTAGCATGTCCTCTGCCGTGCACTTGTTCGATTCTAGTAGTGAGCAAGGAATCGAGCTCCTTGTTTTCCAAAGTCCTATGATTATATTCACTTACTTTGCTCTTTTTGATGGGTGAATCCCATTCTTTCCCGATGATGACTCCTTCTAGATATTGCATCTTTGAAAAATGGATTTTGGGTGTCATTTCTTCCTCCTCAATGACTACCTTCTTCTTTCCTTTTACTGCTATTGCAGATGCCTTCTTCGGTGCCATTTTTACCTTGCAAACGTTTCCTCTTCAACTCTGCAACTTTGCGAATCAAACCCTAGCTCGATTCAATCATGCCCTAGGTGGAAACTTCATAATCAAACCCTTTTCTATCTCCCTACTTTGCTCAAAACCTTCACTATCAGGGACACAAGCTTCTTGTCACATAGATCATGTTGTCATGTTTGGTTTCACACCCTTCACACCTTAACTCGATCACTTGGCTCTTTGCACTTGGATCTTTCTTAAAATTCTCTTAGTTGCAATGGTAAAAATGAATCTGCATCCCATCCTTATATAAATTTTTCAAAAAATTCAAATTTTGATGTATTTATTGCTCCTTCACCTACCAAATATCCCCTCATTCATTGACCAAATCCATTTATTTCACACAAGACATCTTTGTGCCCAGCTTTAACCTTCTAGCATGCCTTCCTACCCTCTAGTCATAGACTTATATTCAGTGCATGCTCCTGCACCCAAGTACCTCATCATTGTACCTTCTCTTGGTAGCTATCATGGCCTCCATTCACCTTACGTTATACTATTCTTTCATTCATCTCCATCCTTGGTCACTTTTGAGAAGCAATATTTTTTTGAGTTAAAGCACACCCGTAGAGCTTATTCCTTTCACCCTTAAATTCCCACCACAGTATTTTTCTTGGATAACTACAACCATACCACACTAAAAGTATGTGCAGTCCTATGCGCTAAACAATCTTCATACAATAATTAGCTTCATGCATGTAAGCACACTTATTACACAAGAACAACAACGAAATTGACAAAACATAGCGAAAATGAAGGAAATACATAATTGAAAACCTAAACTAAATGGCAATACTACCTTATTACAAACACCAAGAAGACTTAAATATAGTAGGGATTTAGCCTACTCCCGTTAAAGTAACTAGGTAGCCATATTCCATCAAGTGCTTCTAATCGGAAAGCACTGATTCAAGTATATAAGTGATAACATAACCTCAACCAATGTACTTTGAGCTTACTTTGATGGTGCAAAAAAATTGAGTCATAAAGTAGTACCATTTGTCCAATCTCAAATTTCTTATCTCTTATGTTTTTATCATGCCATGTTTCTGCCTGGCCTTTTTCTACTTCGACTCCATCGTGTTATGGCTTGGTGTTCATCTAGTGAATCATCTTTTCGATACACTCTTCTAGATCATGTTCATCAGCTAGACCTCCAGCATGTGTAATGTGCAAAGAAGGTAACATAAATTCTATAGGAAGAACAACTTTTGTGCCAAACACCAACTGAAATGGTGTGGCTTTGTTCAATCTCTTGTAAGTTGTTCTATATTCCCAAAGAACAACAAATACTTTATCATCCCAATCCTTTCTTCTAACATCACAAATATTTGTCAAATTTTGGCTCAAAATCTTGTTGAAGGCCTTAGCAGATTTCATTTTCCCGAGGATGAAAAGGTGTGGTTTTATGGTGTGAAACTATAAACTCATCTAATAGTATCTTGATTTTCTCATTCAAAAAGTGTGTACCTTAATCAATTTTCAATCTTAAGGGACATCCATATCTTGTAAGAACATTCTCCCAAAAAACCTAGTTGTTGTAGCTATCGTATAGTCCTTGGTAGGTGTTTCTTCTACCCACCATGTGAGATAATCTGTGCAAGTAATAATATAGCACGATCCAATCCTACGCATGGCTGGAGAAATAGGTCCTACAAAATAAATGGCCCATTTCTCAAATGGTTCGGAACTAGTAATTGGTCTCAAAGGCATCTCATCTCTTTTCCCTAGTTTTCCTAGGTGTTGACAATGATCACACACCTTACAATATTCTTTACAGTCCTTATACAATGTCTCCCACCATAATCCAGCAAATAGGATCTTCTGGGTAGTCGCATCACTTGCATAATGGCCCCCTACAATACCACCATGAGCTTCTTCCATAATATCTTTATTCTCATTTTCTAATACACAACGTCATAATACTTCATCTCTTCCTAGCTTGTAGAGGTCAAGACATGATTAACATAAATGGTGTCACGCATATAGAAAGTTACTTCTTTTCTAATGATTTCATTCCTTTTGGTGCCATTCATGTTCATAGAAAGAAATCAATGTCTTCTAAGTTTTTGGTCACGTGTTGTAACCTATATAACTATGCATCTGACATTGTTTCTTCAATTGTTTGTGCATCCTCTCCTGAATTGATTCTAGATAAATGATCTCGGTCGAATTTATTTTCCTAGCTTTAGCACAACTATGAAGTCAAACTCATGAAATAGGAGTACCCATCTGCATATGTGCCCCTATAAGACAAGCTTGTTTACCAAGTACTTCAATGCCATGTGATCTATATAAAACACAAATGGTGTTGCTAACAAGTATTATCGAAACTTGTACAATGCATAGATCATTGACAATGCTTTGTGCTCTGTAGTTGTATAATTTTGTTCTACAGGAGTCACTTCCTACTAGAAAAATAGATTGGATGATCTATAATACCTTCACTAGGTTAAGCTAACACAGTTCAATGGCCATGCCAGAAGTGTCCACATGCACATGAAATGGTTTATCCCATGAGGGAAAGCGCAAAATGGGTTTGGTAGTAAGTTTCTCTTGTAATATCTCAAACACACGTTGTTGTGGTTCTCCCCAATAAAATGTACCTTTCCCCTTCAGTAATTCTTCCAAGGGTGTGGAAACTTTAGCATACCCTTTTATGAATTTTCTATAATCCCCTGTATAACCTAAAAATCCATGCACCTCACTTTGACTGGTAGGTGCTTCTAGGCCTAAGATGACTATAACCTTGGCTGGATCAACTAGAAAACCTTCCTTACAGATTATATGTCCTAATATTATCCCAAATGGCGTAGAAAATATACACTTCTTGATGTTCAAGGAGATACTCAATCATCTGCATTATTTAAACATTAAGCACATATTGTCACAATGATCTTTCAGAAGCCCATATACTGTCCAATCATCTAGGTATACCTAAGAAGTTGTGAATAAAATCCTTAAATGCTTGAAAAACTATGTGTGAGAATACAGCAGACACATTTTTCAATCCAAAGGGCATCACGAGTATATGCAAAATTGCCCCATTCAGTAGTAAATGTTTTCTTTTCTTGATCCTCCTAAGCAATCCTAACCTAATGATACCTAGAAAGTTTGTCCGTGAAGGAATATATTTCATGCCCTGTAACTCCTAATATTTCCTCAATGAATGGCATAGGGAATGGATCTATGACACATGAAGCATTAAGCTCCCTGTAGTCCACACATATCCTAATTTTTCTTTCCTTCTTTATATTGTTCACCATTAAGCTAACCCATTCTGACTGATCAAGGGGCTTAATAATTCTAGATTTCAACATTTTATCAATTTCTTATTTTACCTTTTCACGTAAATTAGGATTCATTCTGTAAGGTCTCTTTCTAACTGGTCACGCACCACCCTTAAGTTTCATCTTCATTTCCCTAAGTGACTCATGCACACCTTTAAGTTCTTGATATCCCCGAGGAAATAAGTCCTTGATAATCCCTAAGTAACTCAATGATCTTTTCTACCTCCAAGTTTGACTAGTAATCCCTAATTATGGCCTCCTTAGGCTCAGCCTCCAAGCCTATATTCACCTTATTTGTCTTCATGGGTCTGTGGTAGGCACGTGCATCCTTGTCTACACTTTCCAAGACCTCACACACCCCGTGTGAATGTTCAATATCTAGGTTCTCAACTTTCTTGTCATCCACGATGTAAACCATCCTTCCTTTCTCTTTCTCAAGGCAAGCATGTTCAAGTAGTATGGAGTCCATTTCTTCTTCCTTTTCAAAACATTCTCTAAACTCTACCTCACCGAATAATTCCTATATATGCTCCTCGGATTTTGCACTATCTCCCATAGTTAAGTGCTTGACAAATTTTAATGCTCTCATTACGGAGGTTAATCGATAAGTAGTTGAAAGTCTGGATCATTCCTGCAACCAAATCATGTCAGTCCCTAGTTTCTGATGTAGTTCTACATATACATACCAAGCATGTGTGCATCCTTGTAGCATAGAATACAATCTATGCACCCATAGTGAAGGTGGTAATGCTTCTGTCTTGTTGTCTAGAGTCTCTCACACTGCTGAATGTGATGTTAAACAGGTTGATCACCATGATAAGTACATATTTGCATAGGTGTATTGTTCCTTATAAACCTAGTAGATAAAGTGACTCAAATCTCTTGCCAATTTATAATAAAATCTTTGTGGGCTGCCCACCAGTGCGCTGCTATCCCACGCAATGTATATACTAACATATCTCTCCTTTTAACTTGATATTTCCACTATGTTTCCATGGCCCTTAGAAAGGTAGGAAGATCTTATGTCCCTATATACCAAGGTAATATGTTACCTATCCGTTGAATTGAACAAATTCCATTCTTACGCGCAACCGCGGTTTTCACCTCACATCCTACTAATTCATATGTACTATGAGCCCAATTATCACAAGCAATACTCATAGTATCACTAACAAAATGAGAATCCTCCCACTGTAGGATGCCTTATTTTGATGGCTCATTGACCTCTGGGTCTTGAATAGCGCGTACATAGACTCTATTTAAATCCTCCTCACTTAGAGGTTTAACATATGGTGTAGAATTTCCATCTGTCAAAGGTATCACAACCCTTTCCTCCTTGTTTTCAAAGATGATATACCCCTTATTGAATCTCAAGTTAGCATTATTCACATAACACCAAGGGCATCCAAGCAAGGCTAGAAAATTGTCTACTGCAAGTGCTAATATCTCAAAATCCCCAGTGAACTTGGCCCTTGTATAGTTATAGATGCATCTTTCAAAACTCCTATGGGAGTGGCCTTAGTCTAGTTTGCCATAAATAACACATTATATGATGGCTGCAATGGAGTCCTCCCCATTTATACCCATGCATCTAATGTAAGCACATTTACCTCTGCACATGTATCGATCAATATATTTCTCAATAGCCACCCATCTACAACAACATTCAGAGTAATTTCTTTTTCATAGTCAATGCTATCAAGGGGAAGATTTTCATGAAAATATTTTGTACGGTCTTAATACTGTGCGCAGAGTGTTCCCTTTTAACCAACTTCCTAATAGTAGAATAATGTTCTCCTGGCGTAACATCTTGCACACCTATCGTAGATCATTGATATCAATATGGACCATCTCTGATCTTTCTTTTTCTACTTAAGGTACTGTATATCACCCTGAAGATTCCTTAGCACTTACATGGTATCCTGGTAAAACTTCCTTCTGATGAGAAAGATCTAGGTACCTCACATGCAAAACCTCCTCCTTGGGAATTGTAGGCTTCTTATGTAATGCCTATCTCACGTGTGCTACTTCAAACATGTGTAGTAATCTTCACTATCAATGCCTCAGTCCTTCGATTATCTTGGGCACCAATCGATCCTCTAGCATGTGTTGGATTCTAACCATCCCAAAGACCTTTGTTTTCTTGCTTATGTTGCTTACTCATATGCTCATATAAATCCAGCACTCTTCATAGTTATGGTTATTTCGTAGAAAGAACATGCAATATTCTCGAGGACATTCACACGCCATATAGTGGTCAGGAGATCTTCACGTATAACATATTCCACAAGGGAACTCACCTCTTCTTCCACCACGGCCTCATCCTCCATATCCACCATGATATACACATCCCTGTAGATACCTGTAGTTTGATCAATACACTATTATTTCTAATAGTGCACTAACGCTTCTTCCTTTTACAAATTGATGACACACTGCCAGTTAGGCCTATCTAACTCCCTTCCTATGACACCCTTTTGGTCATTTTCCTCTTATAAACCATTTAAATAGGCATTTATAGCCTCGTTCTAACTACATTAGCTTCTTATTCACTTCTAGCTCACTTCTATTAGCTCCCTGAAAGATCAATCCACTTTGTTAGATTGAGTAAGTCCTTCAAAACCCTAATTACTCTCTAAGAGAGATTAATTAGTCTAACCTAGGTTAATTACCCTCTAACATAGTCAAATCACACTTTGACTTGCTAAAGTTTTTTTGACTTTAGCCTTTGTCCCACATGCACCCAAATCTCCCTTTTCTTTCAAACCAAAAACTATAAATAGGGCTATACCCCCTCCCTCATTTCCTAATAATTCTCTCTTCTTCCTAGCAAAAATTATAGCAATTTGGTTAGGCTTTAGTTTTTATTTCATTTTCTTTCATTTGAGCTAAAAGCATTTAATCTTGTATTTCATAGTATTAACATAGAGTAAAAGGGAAGATCCGTTGGCCTTGAAGCCATTAATGGGGAGACTCTTACTCTTAACACATAAAATTAATTCTTAGATCCTCTTAGGTTCATTATTTCAAGCTTTCAAAGAATAGAGATTAACTTCATTTGCTTAGTTTGCATGTTTATTTCAAATTAATGTTATGCAAAGAAGGAAAAATTTTCTCATTTATTATCACATGGTCCATTGATCATATTGTTAAAATCCTGTGGGGTTTCTTTAGATATTCTTACCCCAAATCCATGGATTTTACAACTTTTCATTGAACACATTTGGCACACCCGGTGGGACACTTATGTCCACCCTCCATTAATGGAGGTCTTTTAGGCTTTCAAATTTCATTTTGAATTTTTTCTCTCAAATCACTTGTTATTTCCTCATTTTTATTTCTAAACCTAGATAAATGACCATCATTTATATACATTTTGTGGGTTTGATCTAGAAATAGGACACTTTGACTAACAACTAACCTGTTTGCTCTTGAAAATTTGAAAATCCATGTTTTTTGCAAGTTTTTCACGAGGGTGCGCGTACACGTCGGAACCCCGTCGTACCCATCATATTAGGTGCATACCTTTCGGAAGGTCCCCATCATTTGTAAAATAAAACTTTACACAGATGCACATGCATCTACGTCATCTGGGGCACATATACGTCTCTCTCTGGACACACAGTGTAAATGCCTTGGACCGAGTAAAAAATCACAAATAAACCATACAAGGATGTGCACACATCTCCATCATCTAAGGTGCATAGCCGTCTCTCTAGCCACATAGGTGTAAAATATCTTACTGTGTAAAAATTTTACAGTTCTCTATTTAGGCTTAGGCGTGTACATGTCGTAACCTAAGCATCCATGTCAATATAGGTGTGTCTCTGTCATATTGTGAGTCTGTGTTTACATCATTGGGTTTTATTAATATTTTTATTTGTAGGTGTACTTTTTTGGTAGAGCGCGTATCCTTCAATTGGGAGCGCGTGGTGTCGTATAGGCACGTAGGTGTCTGTGTTAAAAAATGAAAAATTTTACAGTCTGCGAAAAAAAAACTTTTTCTAATCCATCACTGCAGGTTTTAGGACTAACAATTGGAAAAACAAGGTTCTTTCTTAAACGTTTCAGTTTGCATAGATTAAAAGTGTTCTTTTTGTTGTTTTTGACTTAGAAGTAGGTTTTGTAAAAGTGTGTATGCTCTCTCCTTGTGTCTTCCAAGATGATCTTGGAGATCAAAAACACCAATACAAAACTCATATAAATTGTGCAAAAAAACACTTGTTTTATAAAAGGTTGGAGTAAAACTTTCATGTGATTTCAGTGGAATTTTTCACATTGTGTATGCTCTTCCTTCATGCCTTTTAGCAATCTTAGGAATCAAAAGCAAAGTGAAAAACTCTCTTTCTTAAACATCAACCTACAAATCAGAAAATTACTGAAACTTGTTGTCTATAGGACCTAACGATTGTCAAAGAAAGGAGGAGCTAAGACAAAACACAAAACCTTCTAATACACATGTTCTTACAGGTTTCCAAATAGTGTGCTACTTAAAACCACATTAAGCTAAGCAAGATAAAAAACACACCATATTCAAAACATTGTATTGTAGGTTTCGAGAAAAGGGTACATCCCTATCCACTCAACTGGAACATAACCCCTTTGGCATAATGCCTTAAGCTACAACAATGGGGGTGGTTCTAGGAACCCTAAAGTAGTCCACCACTATGTAACCTCATGGATGAAACAGAAGTGCTCGCTTACCCACTTGACTAGTATGCCTTGTGAGTTAGAGTTGCAAGTTGTCTATATCACGACCTTAGTAGAAGTACACGATGGATGCCTTCATTGTCCACTTTACTTGAAAGGGGATAAAGTCGACATACTCCCAAACTAGTCATTGCAAATTTTGGGTAAATCATGCCTCACTCTTAGACAATATTGTAACACCTAATTAAGAGGACTTGTTAGGGAATCCATTTTTCAAGGATCCTACTTTAATAGTCCTTGTTGCGTCAAGCCATCACAAAGTGATGACTCATCTAGAATCTAAACCTTGTTTGTTGAAATAAGGCAAAGAACCCTTGTGAGTTTGAACCGAGTGTCTTTTCATCACGGACCTAAGCTATGTCCCACTTTTTCTTAGTTTTTTCTTGTCTTTAGACGAGGTGAATCTCTGCCTTGCATTCTCATCACCCATTATTCGGGGTTATAAAGGTGCATACATCACATGTTTTTATCAGAGATAGTGCTCATCATGTTTTTTTTGTTTATGCCCATCCATGTTTGCAGCTAGGTTGTTAAACATCTAAAGTGCACGGGTGTGCTTTTCACATCTTTGATAAAAGTCCTTTCATCTTGATTTCAAGATCATCTTCACCGTTGTGTATTCGGTTCATCTTTTGTCTCTTCTTGAGTTAATAGTCTTGTTCACATCTTAGACATACAATCTTGGTACTTACATCATATTCTCATTTTTGTGAGGAAATGGTATAAGTCCCCTTATTGCACGGTTACACTACTCACACGATTAAAAACTCCTTGTTATACTTATTACTTAGTTTCACTCTCAATGTCATCTTAGTCTTCTTGAAGAGTGTTGATAATGCCTTACATATATCATAATAAAGTTACCATGGTACTAACACCTTGCTTTCTCGGTTAATGTATCACGGTGACGTTATTATGCTTTATCTATTCGTGACTTCCATTTTTGGAAGGTTTGGCTTTCATCGGTATTCAAACTAGTTTTAAGTATACCTTGTCAAGGGACTACGACAAAGATCATGTCGAGTGCTTAGACCTTGTTGGGGTTCTAACTTGGCTTACATATTAGTACATATTTGTCACTATCTTAGGGTATAGGCTTAGCATAATAACAAATTGAGTGAATCATAACATAAGATGTGCATATCAATGTTTCTTGGTAAAAATGATTGCATAAATTTACATCTACGATACACTATGATATAATTCCAACATCCCCTTACACGACTTGTAAAAAACCATACACTTAGGGGTTACGCTAGCTACATAAAGATGTCTCGCTAGTGATGCCTAAAATCATAAAAATGGTAGCCAAATCAAATGAGCAACACATGGGAGAAAACCCTTTCAAAACATTCCCATTCAGTGGTCATAATTTAAGACCGCTCTTCTCTCAAGTCAAAGATACAGATAAGTTAATCGATCATAGTGGAGAAGAGTCAGACTCTTCAGGAGAACAACAAAGGTTAGACCTAAACAGATTTGATGAGCTCTTATATTATAACAAAGATCAAGTACTCGCGAGATTCTTGGCATTAGGAGCTAAACTTCCACATGAGCACGAAGAAGAAACAAAGTTCGTTGACCCTAACTTAGGAGAGTGAAGATTCATCTTAGACACAAATAATCCTTTCGATGTGGGATATGCATCCACTTCTAGGCAACATAAGGCCACTATCGAAGGTGAAACATCACATAAACCTCACTTTAAGGCTTCACGTAAAGTGAAAACTGAGTGGAATGCCTCCCCTCCTCTAAAATTTGATGAAGAAGAGGATCCCTTGTTGAGGAGGAGATCCTCCAAAAACAGATCTTGAAGTTGAGTCAGAAATTAGTGAACCTAGGCGCTTCAAAAAGAAACATAGGTAAAGACAGAGACAAAAACAAACTTAACAAGTTTCAATCTTATGTGCATACAGACTATACCTTTAAAGAAACTCAGGCTCAAAGGTCAATATCACCTACTAAGGAGAAACTCATTTAGGATGAATTGAAATCTATGAAAGATACGCTCACAACATTACAACAGGGAAATATAGGCCAAAACAGAAAATATTTGTATGAAGAACTATGTCCTTACCCCTTCGATAAGGACATGCTACAACAGCCTTTCCCAAAACATTTCACTATTCCCAATTTTGATAAGTATAAGTGCAAAAGTGATCCTCACAATCATATAAAAGACTTTTACATGGCTTGCCAAGAGGTCACGTATAGCGATAATTTCTTGATATGACTTTTTCCTCGTAGCCTAGGAGCCATGGGATTGGAATGGTTTTATAGCATACCTAAGGGCTCCATTACAACATGGCCCATGCTAGTAGAGAAATTTGTAAGACATTACTCCTATAATATGGAGAGTGACATCACGATGAATGATCTATGTAACATAAAACAAAAACCCAATGAGACATTTGCAGGATTTTTACAACGATGGCGCGGGTTAGCAAGTCGCTTTCCTTATGCCTTACCCAAAAAATAGTTAGTGAGTATATTCATTCCTAACTTGAACCTAGAAATATCCTTTCACTTGCAAATGCATTGTGGCTTGAACTTTGAAGAAGTCATAGAGAAAGGTAGTCAAATTGAGAAATCACTCATTACCAAGTTATTAAAAACAAACATGAAGCCAAATCCACAAACAAACCTAAATTCTTCAATAAGAATAAACATGTTGTTAGTGATGGAATTAAAGACTCCAAGATATTCCAAGCCATATAGATAGGTCCACTCTTGAAAATTTCACAAGGGCCTCTTCCCAACGCACCTACAAAATGTATGTTCACATCTTTGACAGAATCCTTATCTACCATCCTAAAGCAGTTAGATGGTGCAAAGATGGTAGAATATCCTGTTGGTGTAATTTCTAAGTTTTCACACTTTGCCCTAATTTTCTATATCCATTTTTTGTCAAAAACATTTTATTATCTCGAGTGGGTGATCTATAACTTGTTTTTTCCAGTTGAGTTCCTTCAAGATGCTCATGATGTGGTTATTTTGCCCTAAGTTGAAACAAAATCCAAGTTTCCCCCCATTTGTGCCCTAATTTTTTCACTTATAAGGGTTATGTCATTTTTTCATTTGCCAAATCATGAAAAACTCAAAGTGGATCGAATCCAAGTAATTTGAGGTTAAAATCCTACTCCAGGTCGTAAACAATGTAAAATCATGCTTCACTTGATTTAAAGCTAAGAAATCTGCCCTCCTTGTGATTTTTTTTATTTCTAGGGCATTTCCTGCATTTTTATGTTTTGATGGGCATACGGGTGTCATTTTCCCGTCAAATTCATCCTTGCATCCTTCTGATGATGTGGCAGGTTTCTATTGGTCGGGGCGGTCAGGAAAATGTTATAAGTTGTTACTTTTTGAAAAATTGACAAAGGAAAATTTTGCTCCACGGCCCCACATTTGCTACAGTGATGTGCCTACGTGGCATGATTTGATTGGTTGGAGGATCGATGGTGGCGAGGATCACTTAGAAAATTTCTTCCATTTTGAAAATTTCTTGAAGTCATTTTTTGGTCCGAAGGCCACACCAATGAAAAGAGGACACATGTCGGGCGGGAGGGTCAAAGAGGACATGGAGAGGGGAGAAGAGTGAGGAAAAATTTGAAGTTTTTGGCTTCAAAATGCAAAGGAAAAATTTGGCCCAAGAGTCCGTGACCAATTGGAGGAAGACATGTGTCAAGAGGTGAGATGGAAGAAGGGGCCGAAGGAAAATTTTATGAAATTTTGCCTTTGTGTTTGTAAGGTAAAAAATGAAAAATGGGCCCGCCTCCAATGAAAAGTGGACACGTGTCCAGGAAGGTCAAATGGAGTGGTGGGGATTTTGAATTTTTTTGTTGTTTTTGGGCTTAAAGTTACAAAAGAAAAATTTTTTCCCGAAGGCCCGTGTCCAATTAGAGGAGGACACGTGTCCAAAATTTGGTGAAGGTTTGGAGCGCGGAGAGAAAGTGGAAAACTTTGCAAAATTTTGGTGAAAAATCTCAAAGTAAAAAATGGACCCATGGAAGATTTGGAGGTGCCCCCATAGCCAATTAGGGGGTGACATGTGGCCTATTCCAAAAAGGAAAAAATGGGAGCGTGGGCCTGCAGGAGGATTTTGTGCTTCAGAGGAATGAAGGAAAAATAGGAAGGTCGGCTCTGCAGCTAATAGGAGACCGCCACGTGGAAGAAAGCAGTGGGTGTTGGGGCCCATGGGGGTTTTTGAGGAAATTTTCCTTTTCTCAAAAAGGATCAAATTTCATTATTTTGGCCCATGGCTTTCAGTGGGGCCTACATAAGGACACGTGGTGGGTCAGGGGGCAAGCGGGGAAAATTTTCAAAATTTTCCGAAGTTCAAAAAGGTTTAAAATGCATTTTAAGGATTGGGGGCTGCTCCAATCATATTTGGCCATGTGTCCACCTTATCCAAAGGCAAAAAGGGGAGATTTTGGACACGTGGATGGTGTAAATTTAAAGTTGAATTTGGATCGACGGTTGCTGAGTATTTTCATTTCTTACCACCATGAGAGCTCCAAGATGCTTGGATTCATCATTTTTACACCAAATTGCATGAAATTTTATATGAATTCACATCCCCTCAGCCTTCTGAATGCAATGACATCATTCATTTGAGCTAATTTGGTGCCCTTTAGTGTTTTTCATGAAATATTTTCTCAGCCCATGTAAAAATGAGAAAAGTAAAAAGTTAAAGTTGCAGAGTTAAAAATGATGAGGGAAAAAGGTGGAAAATGATTACAAATGCATGTTGGCATGTTGGAATGACAAAAACATGACCCTAGGATGGATAAGGATCTAAGCCCATGTAGTATTTTATTGTTTTGTGCATCCCATGGCATTTCATGAGTTGTTTTCATAGTTTAATATCATTTTTCATCAAATGGATAGGGTTTTGTAACAAATTTGATCCTTTGAGCATATTCTTTACTTGGGATGCAAGGATCCAAGTTGGCATAGGGTATAAGTTGTAATTTTGAAGCATTTTGTAATCCTGTTGAGATTTTTGGAGAAAGAAAAGAAGAATTTTTAGGAGGAAAACTGGAAGTAATCCATTTCTTTTGGAGAAACTACCTGAGAGCCATTTTTAATTCCTTCTTGCATCAAATGTTTCATCATGTTGAGTTGGTTTCAGCTATAAAGCCATCAAAAGCTTTGAGATTGTCTTAATAACATTCCCTTACTGGTGTATTTGATCAAATTTATGGATTGACTAGTTTTATCTCTTGGCAAAACTTGCATACACTTGTATTTCAGTATGTTTTCAATTTGTGTTTTATGCTCATGTTGTAATCTTGTGTTTGGGATCTCTTTTGATCATACATGGCCTCATTTCTTATAGAGGGTTTGAAGGCATCTGTAATCTTTCATTCATAAGAGCATTCATTTGAGTGAAGATAAACAAATTTAAATTCATCTTACTTTCCTTGAATATTGAGGGTGTTTGTAAACCTTTGGGTGTACCTTAGGTCATGATCAAATAAGGGTTTCTAGATGCTTCATTGATATTTTGCTTCAAGATTTTGTGGCAGGTTATCAAAGTTTGTGTGGAATAGTGTAGATTTGGGCCTCCATTTGTGCACACATCCTGGTTGAAAGAGCACTTCAAACTCATTGAAACATCTCTGTTGTTTAGGTGTTGTAATTATTTTGCAAAGGTTCCCAAAGAAGTTGGTAATTTCTTATCTTGTCTTGTCTAAACTTCTCCCACAAAATTTCATTTAGACTAACTCATCCTACCTGTACTACCCCTACATTGCATTGTGTGTCAACAAAAGAATACAATCCTTCCACCAAAATGCACAAAGTATATCAGGGTTTCATTATGTCTTTAGCAGCCCTAGCTTTGTTTTGAAAGCATATCCATCATTTAGTAGTGACAACTCCTTTGAGTTTGGATAATGGATACTTGATCATGTTTTCACAAGGCCTCTTTCATATCATATGCAAAACACAAGGATATCTCTACCTCCTTAACCATACAAGGGCTGCAATATAGGTTCTCTTGCCTTGGTTGATAGGCACAACCTAAAATAGTGAGGGTTAGATCAAAACCCTTATGAAGGTGTTATCCACTTCCTCAAATATTGAATGCAAACAAGTAGATAGGTGTGATCCCTAGCTACAAATGACACACAAACCATCTATCTACTCTTGAAGTGTCTTGTGCTAGTTCTTGATGTTGTTCAAGTTGTGAAGGAGACTAAAATTGGATACCAACACCCGAGTGGCACCGTTTCGGGGACTTCTTGGAATTTCTTGGTGGTTTTGAAGTGTTTGAAAGGTTTGAGAATTTGTGTGATCAAGTATTTGAGCTATTACATTCTTGAGATATCATTTCATACTTCAGATCTGCATGTTTTGGGTAAAAAATTATTTCAAACTCAACTGCTCTTCTCATTTACTAGCAGTTTATATGATTTGGATGCATTGTTTTTGGTTGAATCAAGAAGAAGAAGATCTGAATTGTAAACCCTTGCACAATTTTCAGTCATAGCATACATTTGATAGAATATTTTAGTGCTTTCTTGCACAACTAAGGTGGAAATCCTTAGTGGTGACTCCATGTTGTTTGGATCTTGAAATACCAGTTGTCTTATACATTTTTGTCATTTGAAACTTGTTGTTTAAATCTATCAAGTTGGAGGGAAGGAGATCCCTCTTCATCAAGGACTCTTCTAAGAAGTTTCTCACCAAATCAAGAAGCTCAAAACTAGAAGGAAGAAGAGTGTGGAAAGTGGTTGGTGATTTGGTTGCAAGAAAAGAGATCCCCATAGTTGAATTTGAAGGAGAGAAACCTATTATTGAAGATTATAATTCTTCTTCAAGTAGATCTGATTCAGGTAATCTTCTTGCTGATTTTCATTCTCCATCAGGTGAGGGACCTTCTTGTGTATTTAAAAAAATTTCTCCTAAATCTTCTCCTGTGGTTTCTAAGTTTGCTAAAGTTTATCAAGAGAGAGAGCCTTTGGGGGGTTGTCATTTTAAATATCACTCATCTATTCCAATAAGACCCATTACTACTCCTCATCAACTTGTTTCACCTCCAAGATCACCCCCACCAAACAATATGGCTCAGCCTAGACCTCCATTTGTTGTTAACACCTTTGGTCCTATAAATTTTGGAGGAATGGATGGTTATCCAAATGTTGTCCCACAAGATGTGAGAAATAGGTTACCAAAATTCCAAGGTAACAATGCCATTACCGGTGATCAGCATCTCAAACTGTTTGATAATATGATGGAAGATTTTGAGATAGAATTTGAGGATGTGTATATCAAGTTGTTTATCCATACACTTGAAGAAGATGCTAGGGATTGGTACAAGGCTCTACCTGATAACTCTATTGATTCATGGACTGAGATGAAAAATGCATTTAGATTGCAGTATGGTGACAGGACTGATCCTAGATTTCTTTTGTCTGAATTTGAAAATATCAAGAAGAACCCAAATGAGATAGTCCATGACTTCAATACAAGATTCAATAAAACATTGAGAAGGCTGCCTGTCATTTTGAGGCCTTGTGATGAATCTTTCTTGATCAAATATGTAGATGCATTTGATAAAAAGGCAACCTATTACTTGAGAGACAAAAATCCTACAAACTTGAGGCAAGCTTTCACCATGGCACTCCAAATTGAAAATAATATTAAAGTTGTTGGTAAACCACTTAAGAGGGATGGTGTGAAGCTGATAAACCCTGAGAAGCCTCAAGCTAGCAAGGGTGCTGATTTAGAAGATGTTGTTAAAACTTTGGCAGGGGCTATCAAAGAAATCTCTTACAAACTAGCCCGGGCTGAGAAAGGTATTGGGCAAGGTTCACAAGGACAAAAAAGAACTCAAAACCATGATAGATTTGGCAATCATCCTAGGGGTGATCAAAGACAAGATGATAGAGGTAAAGGGCCTATTGGATCTGCAAGTAGACAACCCTAAGCACGTGAAAATAGAGTGGTTCCTGACCCTCTGACTGCAAGAGTTGTTGTTTTCAAGAAATTGCTGATATGGATTGGTGTGATAGATGTTTTCTTCCTCATCCTCCATGTGAAATGGACCAGCAAGATATTGATGATGATAATGAGAATGAAATGGATGATGACATTTGTATGATGGGAAGCTCTTAGGCTCACAACAAGCAGCAACATCAACAGATGTGATAAGTGCAAGGACTGTTGCAACCTTTTGGGATTGCATAAAGAGGGTACCATTTCTTTCTCTTCCTCAAGCTCATGATGTAGATGTAGTTTAGGCCTTTGAAATTCCTAATAATGACTTTGAATATCTAAGGGCTTTAATGATCAAGAAGTATGATGGTGGTATATCTTCGAAGGAAGATAGACAATTGTTAATGAATGTTGTGGTTGGTCAAGAGAAAGAGTACAATACTAGAAGTAAAGTTGTTAGGGGAGCTGGTCTCAAGCCAAACCAAAGACACCCTTGCTCACAAGCATTCCCAAAGACAATCCTAGAAAAGAAACAATTGCCAAGAACCATATTGTCCCATACAAAAATATCAGTCCTCTTCATGCCCAGGATGCCAAGAATACTTCTCCATCTGATGAACCTTCTTGTTTCCCTTCTAATGTTTCCTTACCAAAGAATGGTCCATATGATATAGCCCAGGTTTTGAGCCAAATTAAAGTGAGTGTTCTAATTATTGAATTTCTTAGAATTCCTGAGCATAAGAAGAGAGCATTTGAGTACTTGGGATTGAAAGAAGAAAAGATTACCCCAAGTAGAAATGTAAATGTTGTTGAGAATCCTCTTCAAAGCATTGCTAGCCTTGAAACACCACCACTAATGGAATATTTTGGAGAGGCACCTGAAGTATATTTGGGGACATCCTTGGTTGATTCCCAATTGAATGTTGATCCATTCTTCACAACTTTTCTCATAAAAGATAGGTTGCTTCACAATTGCATGTTTGATTCTAGTGCATCATGTAATGTCATGCCTCTAGAAGTCATGAATGAGTTGGATATCAAGGTGACAATAGCATATGGGAAGTGTACACCATGGATTCAAGGGAAGTGCTAGTTGTTGGTTGTGTGAAGGGTTTAGTAGTGCAACTTGCAGCCTATCCGGGTAAGAATTTAAAACTTGATGTTGTAATTGTTGATTTCCCTGCCAAATGGGGTATGCTTTTGTCAAGAAAGTGGGCTGTGAGTGTTGGTGGTAGTGTTTAAATGGACATGTCTTTCCACCATTCCCATTGAGGGAAGCCTTGTCAAACTCTATGGTGAAAAGAAGATGTTACACTTGATTGAAGATCCCAACAATGCTTCTTATGAAGTGTTGTTTGTTGATGTAGATGTTGACAACTTCATTGGTTTTTTTGATGGAAAAGAGAATAAGATGGACAAATTAGAGTGCCTTGGTATGGTAGGTTCTCCATGGACATTACTATTTGATGGAGCTTGCTCCAAATTTGGCAATGGTGCTGGTATAGTGTTGGTTTCTCCTAGTTTGGAAGAGTTTCCTTTCTCCTTCAAGCTCAATTTTGAATGCACTAACAACATTGCTGAGTATGAGGCATTATTATTGGGATTAAGGATTGCATGGAAATATGGAGTGAAGGATATTGTTGCCAAGGGGGATTCAGAGCTGGTTGTCAAGAAAGTAAGAAAGTTGTATGCTACAAAAAATCAGCATATGAAACAATATAAGCATGTTGTTTGGGACTTGATTGAAATGTTTGATTCCTTTAACATTGTTTACCATGATAGAAGTCTTAATGTTACTGCTGATAAGCTAGCTGTCCTTGGTTCTAGATTTGAAAATTGCACCATTTCACCTTTTTGTGAATACAACATTGAAGTGCTAACAAGGGCAGTTGTCCCTGGATAATGTGAAACATTGGCAGATTTTTTATAATGATGCCCAAATGTTGAGATTCTTACAATGCCAAGGTGAGTTTTCTGGTCAGAATATTGATTGGGAACCAATGGTATGCATGAATGAAGGTAGAGAAACTTTGTTTGACAAGGATATTATACAATTGAAGACAAACACCATTCCCAAAGGTCTTGTTGCACTTGAATCCAATTTTAACAATGTTGATTGCATCATAAATAGAAAGATGTCTGCTTTAAGGGATGTGGAAGAGCACAACTTGGGAACCAAGGATAAACCAAGGAAGATCTGGTTGGGCAGCCATCTCAGCAAAGAGGAAAAATAGTCCTATGCCCAACTTTTAAAGAAGTATCAAGACTACCTTGCCTGGTCTTATTCAGAGCTAAAGGCATATAGAGAAGATTTATTTCAGCATGAGATTCCTCTTGAGGCCAAAACCAAGCCATTTAGACAAAAACAAAGGCCTATTAACCCATTACTTTCCATGAAAATGCAAGAAGAGTTGAAGAAATTGAGAGATGGTGGCATCATTCAGCCTACTAGATACTCATCTTGGGTGGCAAACCTTGTGCCCAGTTAGAAAGAAGAACAGAGATATCAGACTTTGTGTGGATTTTAGGAATCTAAAAAAGCATCTATGAAGGAAAATTACCCCTTTCCAAACATGGAGAATATGCTGCAGCTTGTAACATGGTCAGACATGCTTTCTACTTTGGATGGTTTCTCCGGATATAATCAAGTAGTTTTCAAAGAATCAGAAAGACTTAAGACAACCTTCACTACTCCTTGGGGGACTTATGTTTTTGTAAGGATGCCTTTTGGATTGATGAATGCTAGTGCTACTTTTCAAAGGGCAATGGATGTTGCCTTTGCTAGTTATATCAATGAATTTATTGTAGTTTACCAAGATGATGTGACTGTTTTTTCAAGGCAGCGAGCAGACCATTTGCAACACCTAGAGAAGATGCTAATCAGATGTAGAGAGTATGGCATTTCACTTAATCCAAAGAAGTGTCATTTTGGCGTGCAAAAGGCCAAGTTGTTGGGGCATATTGTGTCCAAAGAAGGTGTTATGATAGACCCTGAGAGAGTGGAAGCAATCAGCAAAGTGCCCATTCCAAGAACCAAGAAAGGTATCCAATCTTTCTTTGGCCAAATAAATTTCATTAGAAGGTTTGTTTCCAATTTTGTTGAGCTAACTCTTCCAATCACAAGCATGCTAAGAAAGGATCAAGTTATCAAGTGGGAGGAGGCTGTGCCATTCAAGCTTTTGAAGGAATAAAGGATGCACTTAAGCATGCACCTGTTTTAGCAGCCCCAAACTACAAGAGACCTTTCCAAATCTTTTCTTTTGCCTTTGAATTCACTATTGCTTCAGTTTTGTTACAAAAGGATGAGAATGGAGCTAAGAGGCCTATTGCCTTCTTTAGCAAGGCTTTACAAGTAGTTGAGTTGAAGTATACAATCATGGAAAAATAGGCATTTCATTGGTAAAAGCAACAAATATTTTAGGCCCTATATACTAAGTTCAAAAGTTGTTGCTTATGTTCCCCACACCATGGTTAAAGACATCTTATCAAACATGGAGATATCAAGCAAGAGATGTAGATGGGTCAAAAATTACAAGAATATGATATAGATATCCAAACAACAAAGCTGGTAAGAGGTTTGGGTCTTGCCAAGCTCATGGCTGAGAGCAATTTGCAAAATGTAGAAGTAAATCAGCTAGAGGAAGAAAGGGCAGATATTCTTGACAAATTGATGAGGTCTGAGTGGTACAAAGATGTGATTTTCTACCTCAGACACCTATGTTGTCCTAGTCACTTGAATAAAAATCAGAAAAGAGCCCTCAAGCTGGCTTCTCAGAAATATATCATAACAGACCTTGGGCTGGCTTGGAAGAACCCTAAAGGTGTCCTCTTGAAATGCATAACTGAAGATGAAGCTCCCAAGTTGATTGCTGATTTCCATGGGGGAGTTTGTGGAGGAAATTTTTTGGGAGAGTGACAGACACATAAGATTTTAAGAGCTAGTTATTGGTGGCCTACTCTTTTTAAAGATGCAACCCAGTTGGTTAGAAAGTGTGATAGTTGCCAACGTTTTTCAGGAAGATTGAAAGCTTCAGGATCCCTTCCTTTACAGCCTGTATCAATTGAAGCTCCTTTCAAACAATGGGGAATGGATTTCATTGGTGATATTTCAGATCCTTCTAGTGCTGGTCATAAATGGATCCTTGTAGCAACTGATTATTTTACAAAATGGGTTGAGGCAATTCCATCTAGAAAAGCAACACACCAAGTGGTAATGGATTTCTTATTGAATCATATCATATGTAGATTTGGAGTTCTAGTTAAGATTTTATATAATAATGCCATGTGTTTTAGAGCCAAGCCTTTGATGGCAATGTGCAATGAATATGGGATAAATCTAACTTATTCTTCAAACTACAATCCACAAGGCAATGGACAAGCTGAGTCCAAGTAACAAGAACTTGCTCAAGATTATTAGAAGGACCTTGGAAATCAACAAGAAGAAGTGGGGAGAGTAATTGAAATTTGCATTTTGGGCTGATAGAATAACTCCAAAAAGAGCAACTGGTAAAAGTCCATTTGAATTGGTGTATGGAACTCAAGCATTGTTGCCCTTGCACCTACAATTATCCACTTTTAGTTTTCCCAACAGTTGGAAGATCAAGAACATGGCCCATATGAATCAAGGATCAATCAAATCATTGAGTTAGATGAAGAGAGAAGAGATTCTCACTAAAGGCATGTCATATTTAGAGAGAAATTGAAGAAGTTGTTTGATAAGAAGGTCACCCCTAGAGATTTCAGTGTTGGAGATCTGGTTTTGCTGTGGGATAGTAGGCATGAAGACAAGGGCAAGCATGGCAAGTTTGATGCTCTATGGATGGGCCCTTATGCCATTGATATCAAGATTGGAGAAAATACATTTTTTCTCAAGGATTTGGATGGGGATTTGTTGGAGCTTCCTATTAATGGCAGACATTTAAAACATTTCTTGGATTAAATCCCCATGTGAGGTATCCACAAGTTGTACATTTTGTATAGTCCTTGTTTTTATTTTGTCTTTTCTGTTGTTGGCTCGTGGTTTCCCTTTTGTCCTTGGCAACCATTTTTGGTCTAGTTTTCTCGGCCTATTTTTGATGAATTTCTAGTTTTTGGGGCTGCTCTACATTTTTAAACTCCTTGCCCAATGGATTTTTGGCACTTGGTCTATGTTGTGATCTTGTGGCACTCACTGGGAGTGCCCATCCCCAAGCAAGAGCCAATGTTGGTGCAAATTTTTGAGTTTTCACACTTTGCCCTAATTTTCTATATCCATTTTTGTCAAAAACATTTTATTTGCTCGAGTGGGTGATCTGTAACTCATTTTTTCCAGTTGAGTGCCTTCAAGATGCTCATGATGTGGTTATTTTTCCCTAAGTTGAAACAAAATCCAAGTTTCCCCCATTTGTGCCCTAATTTTTTCACTTATACGGGTTGTGTCATTTTTTCCATTTTCCAAATCATGAAAAACTCGAAGTGGATCGAATCGAGTAATTTGAGGTTAAAATCCTACTCCCTAGGTCGTAAACAATGTAAAATCATGCTTCACTTGATTTAAAGCCGAGAAATCTACCCTCCTTGTGAATTTTTTTCGATTTCTAGGGCATCTCCTACATTTTTACGTTTTGACGGGCATACGGGTGTCATTTTCCCGTCAAATTCATCCTTGCATCCTTCTGATGATGTGGCAAGTTTCTATTGGCTAGGGGTGGTTAGGAAAATGTTATAAGTTGTTACTTTTTGAAAAATTGACAAAGGAAAATTTTCTCATGGCCCCGCATTTGCTATAGTGATGTGCCTACGTGGCATGATTTGATTGGTTGGAGGATCGACTGGTGGTGGGGATCACTTAGAAAACTTATTTTGGAAAATTTCTTCCATTTTGAAAAATTTCTTGAAGAAAATTTTTTTGGGTCTTGGGGAAGGACCCCGCATCCAATGAAAAGAGGACACGTGTCCAGGAGGGTCAAACAGAGAGGTGAAGAGTTGGAAAAATTTGAAGTTTTTGGCTTCAAAATGCCAAAGGAAAAATTTGGCCTAAGAGCCCATGACCAATTGGAGGAAGACACGTGTCAGGAGGTGAGATGGAAGAAGGGGCTGAAGGAAAATTTTATGAAATTTTGCCTTTGTGTTTGCAAGGTAAAAAATGAAAAATGGGCCCACCTCCAATGAAAAGTGGACACGTGTCCAGGAAGGTCAAATGGAGTGGCGGGGATTTCAAAAATTTTTGTTGTTTTTGGGCTTAAAGTTACAAAAGAAATTTTTTCCCAAAGGCCCGTGTCCAATTAGAGGAGGACACGTGTCCAAAATTTGGTGAAGGTTTGGAGCGTGGAGAAAAAGTGGAAAACTTTGCAAAATTTTGGTGAAAAATCTTGAAGTAAAAATGGACCCGCGGAAGATTTGGAGGTGTCCCCCTGCAGCCAATTAGGGGGTGACACATGGCCTATTCCAAAAGGAAAAAAAGGGGAGCACGGGCCCGCAGGAGGATTTTGTGCTCGTGGAGGAATGAAGGAAAAATAGGAAGGTTGGCTCCGCAGCTAATAAGAGACCGCCACATGGCGAAGAGAAGCGATGGTGTTTGGGGGCCCGCGGGGGTTTTGAGGAAATTTTCCTTTTCTCAAAAAAGGATCAAATTTCATTATTTTGGCCCATGACTTTCAGTGGGGCCTACCTAAGGACACGTGGTGGGTCCAGGGGGCAAGTGGGGAAAATTTTCAAAATTTTCTCGAAGTTCAAAAAGGTTTAAAATGCATTTTAAGGATTGGGGGCCCGCTCTCCAATCATGTTTGGCCACATGTCTACCTTATCCAAAGGAAAAAAGGGAGATATTTTGGACACGTGGATGATGTAAATTTTAATTTGAATTTGGATCGACGATTGCTGAGTATTTTCATTTCTTGCCACCATGAGAGCTCCAAGATGCTTGGATTCATCATTTTTGCACCAAATTGCATGAAATTTTATATGAATTCACATCTCCTCGGCCTTCTGAATGCAATGGAATCATTAATTTGAGATAATTCGGTGCCCTTTAGTGTTTTTCATGAAATATTTTTCTCAACCCGTGTAAAAATGAGAAAAGTAAAAAGTTAAAGTTGCAGAGTTAAAAATGATGGGGAAAAAGGTGGAAAATGATTGCAAATGCATGCTGGCATGTTAGAATGACAAAAACGTGACCCTAGGATTGATAAGGATCCAAGCCCATGTAGTATTTTATTATTTTTGTGCATCCCTGGCATTCTGTGAGTTGTTTCATAGTTTAATATTATTTTTCATCAAATGGATAGGGTTTTGTAACAAATTTGATCCTTTGAGCATATTCTTTACTTGGGATGCAAGTATCCAAGCTGGCATAGGGTATAAGTTGTAATTTTGAGGCATTTTGTAAGCCTTTTGAGATTTTTGGAGAAAAAAAGAAGAATTTTCGGGAGGAAAATTGAAGTAATCCATTTCTTTTGGAGAAACTACACGAGAGCCATTTTTAATTCCTTCTTACATCAAATGTTCATCATGTTGAGTTGGTTTCATTTTGTAAAGCCATCAAAAACCTTTGAGATTGTCTTAATAACATTCCCTTGTTGGTGTATTTGATCAAATTTATGGATTGACTAGTTTTATCTCTTGGCAAAACTTGCATACACTTGTATTTCAATATGTTTTCAATTTGTGTTTTATGCTCATGTTGTAATCTTGTGTTTGGGATCTCTTTTGATCATAAATGGCCTCATTTCTTATAGAGGGTTTGAAGGTATCTACAATATTTCATTCATAAGAGCATTCATTTGAGTGAAGATAAACATATTTAAATTCATCTTACTTTCCTTGAATATTGAGGGTGTTTTTAAACCTTTGGGTGTACCTCGAGTCATGATCAAATAAGGGTTTCTAGATTCTTCATTGATATTTTGCTTCAAGCTTTTATGGCAAGTTATCAAAGTTTGTGTGGAATAGTGTAGATTTGGGCCTCCATTTGTGCACACATCTGGTTGAAAGAGCACTTCAAACTCATTGAAACATCTCTGTTGTTTAGGTGTTGTAATTATTTTGCAAAGGTTCCCAAAGAAGTTGGTAATTTCTTATCTTGTCTTGTCTAAAATTCTCCCATAGAATTTCATTCAAACTAACTCATCCTACCTATACTACCCCTGCATTGCATTGTGTGTCAACAAAAGAATACAATCCTTCCACCAAAATGCACAAAGTATATCAGGGTTTCATTATGTCTTTAGCAGCCCTAGCTTATTTTTAAAAGCATATCCATCATTTAGTAGTGACAACTCCTTTGAGTTTGAATAATGGATACTTGATCATGTTTTCACAAGGCCTCTTTCATATCATATGCAAAACACAAGGATATCTCTACCTCCTTAACCATACAAGGGCTGCAATATAGGTTCTCTTGCCTTGGTTGATAGGCACAACCTAAAATAGTGAGGGATAGATCAAAACCATTATGAAGGTGTTATCCACTTCCTCAAATATTGAATGCAAACAGATAGGTGTGATCCCGGATAGAAATGACACACAAACCCTTTATCTACTCTTGAAGTGTCTTATGCTAGTTCTTGATATTGTTCAAGTTGTTAAGGAGACTAAAACTAGATACCAACATATCCAATGGCAACAATGCCCTACCCGAAGACACTCCAAAACCGGTTTGGTTCAAAGATAATGAATATTGTGACTTCCACCATGTCAAAGGACACAAGATGGATAGATGTTTGAGATTATGCCATTATACCCAAGACCTCATAGAGAGGAAGGGAATATTGTTGTAGAGTCCCCCAGAGGCCGATAGAAGTTCAAATGAAAAAATGGGTATTTAAAAGGAACCTTTTCCTGACCATGTGGATAAAAAGAAAAAGAAAATAGATCAAGGGAAAATTTCTAATGACTATAGGACTATTGCCTATGTGTACCCTATAAATGATAGTCCTTATGATTCCCTCATTAGATGTGTTAACTAATCTAATGAATAGATTAACACCATTTGGATCTTAGAAAAGAGTTACGCAATCGGGACAAGACGTGCCCACTTAATCATACTAGATCATGTACCTACCCCTGAGGAAAGTCGGTATAACTTGATAGATCAATTAGAAAAAATGTCTACTAAGATATCTATCCTTGATCTCCTAAAGATCTCCAATGCCCATAAAAACATATTGTTCAAAACTTTACAAAATTCAGGGGTTTCCACATAAATAGATCCCATAAACCTTCAAGCCATGATTGCATGCTTAGAAAAAATGATCAGATTACTTTTGATCATACTGCAATCCCGCATAATAACCCAGAGCATAACTTGCCATTATATCTCAAAGTGGTGGTTACCCATTGCAAGATCAAAAGAGTACTTGTAGATGGGGGATCTGGTTTGAATATTTACACCTTGAAGCTGGTAAAGTAGTTAGGCCGGTCAGAAACAGAGTTGGGTGCTAAAATATCACAATCATAGCATATGAAAATGAAGAAAGAGAGTTAGCAGGGACTATAGTGGTCCCCATGGAGGTAGGACCAACATGTCATGACACAACATTCCATGTCCTTGACTTGGACCTTCCGTATAACATGCTCTTAGGATGCCCATGGATCCATGCCATGCAAGCTATTCCATCAATGTTTCATCAGTGCATTAAGTTATATCATGAAGGGTAGGTGGTTACTATTTTGGGTGACCCAAAACCTTTCACACATTGTAGGGATTTGCATAGTTTTTCTCGTGTAGCTTATGAATTTCCTTCTACAAATGTTGTTGTCCCTTTACAAATGAAGGCCATGAAGAACCGAGTAGATTCAAAATATTTGATGCCTTTCAATCAGGATTTCCCCTCTCTGGTCAATCCATTTGCTTCATGGGAGGCCACATCAGCAAAATATGGCCCAAGTAGGCCATTCACTCTTGAGCAAGATTTGTTGATATCAGACCTATCAGTATCCCTAGGATAAGGGTAAGCCCTACTTTAAGTTCAAGTGCACCCTGCAAGTAATGTACTAAACCTTTAGAGAAGTTTGTCCATAGTGGCCTCTTGTCAGAGGAGAAATGATAGAAGACCCTACTGTGAGTACCCGGTAGGCACCATGGATGCATGCAATCAAGCACCTCAAGTATATCTAAGGTCCTCGCATGATGTTAGTCATGGGCTATGACGTGTTTGGATGTGGCATTAATGCACAAGGCTGGTTGGAGCCTATCCCTATCCCTCATTTCAAAAATAATAAACATGGCCTTGGAATAAGGCCCCATGATGCTCTACCTTCTGAGAACAATGCCACTTCTTCTAAAAGTGAGGATGTTTCACCTCATTCCAATAGTGACATAGATTCCCAATGTAGCCTTTACGAAGATCTTTCCTCCACGAACCTATTCCCAGATTCATCGGTCCTTACCTTATCCGAATCCATCCCCTAGATAAATATCCAATATCCCTTATATACCCTAAGCTTATAGATTGGGATCAAAAAATTCATGTGCCATTGGATTTCTTTGAAAATGATGAGGCATTCGCAGAGTTCATGGGAATCGGGGACTTTATTCTTTGGAGAGACCACAAAAAGGATTTAAGATTCAACTAGATGCTTGTGCCTATTTTGGGAGGAAGCGAGAGATGTGTGGATGGTTGAATGAAAAGTTTATAACTAAAGGTATACCTACCTCGATAAAGCGAGAAAGAAGGCTCAACGGAAATCCCATAATGACAAACTCTTTGGTGAGCTCATAGACAAACAAAATGAAGAGTCTAAAGACAAAGTGATTTATCCATTCAAATATGATCATGAAAAACCACATGAGGTCGATCTTACTCTTCCCCCTCATCCTACACAGATGGAAAATGCTTCTAAAATGCTTATTGAGGAAACAATCGGTGTCGACATTAGTTCGAGAGGGGCAACCTAGAATAGTCAAGTTTGGAGATTTTCTCTCGGCTCAGAACAAAATACCTTTACTGAGAACTCTTAAAATAATACATGGACATATTCACATGGACATATGTAGATATGCCAAGTTTAGACCCCTGAACTAGTTGTGCACAACCTTGTTGTGCATGCACCCGGAGAACAAACCAATCAAATAGAAGTTAAGAAAGATGCATCCTAAAGTGGCGCTCTTGGTCAAAGAAGAATTAGAAAAATTGTTAGCTATTGATTTCATAAAACCTATTGACTATTCAGAATGGATCTCTAACATAGTCCTAGTACAAAAAAAACCTGTTGCAATAAGGATTTGCACGGATTTCTATGACATCAACAAAGCATGTCCAAAAGATGATTTTCCCCTACCTAACATCGACATGATAGTCGATTCAACAACTGGTTATGAAATGTTTTCCTTGATGGATGGTTTTTCAAGTTATAACTAGATACGAATTATAGAGGAAGATCAACATAAGACAACATTCATCACCCCTTGGGGAACATTCTGCTACAAATTCATGCCCTTTGGGCTTAAAATTTTTGGGGCTACTTATCAAAGGGCCATGATGGTTATCTTCCATGATATGATAAGTGACATCATGGAGGATTATGTTGATGATATCCTAGCAAAATCTAAGAGTAGAAAAGAACACCCTGAAGTGTTGAGGCATATATTTCAGCGTCTAAGAGACTATAAGGTTCACTTGAACCCTACGAAATGTGTCTTTGGTGTCTTATCAGGAATACTCCTAGGGTTCATTATCTCATAAAGAGGGATTGAAGTGGATCCTACAAAGGTTACGACTATCACAGAAATGCCACCACCTACCACTCTCAAGCAGCTAAGGAGTCTATAAGGAAATATTCAAGCAATCCGTCGCTTTATCTCACAACTTGCGGATAAGTGCCACCCCTTTACTCATTTGCTCAAGAAAGATGTCACATTTAATTGGGGACCTGATTGTCAAAAATCCTTTTTCTACTCAAACAGTACTTTTCCAACCCACCTGTACTAATTCCACCTACCCCTGGTGAACCTCTCCTCTTATACATTTCTGCTACATAGTTTTCCATTGGTGCATTACTTGCCCAATATGACTTAGCCCATAAAGAGAGAGTAGTTTACTATCTTAGCTGCACCTTGATCACATATGAGTTGAATTATCCCCAAATAGAAAAGGTCGCTTGGTGGTTGTATTCATATTTCAAAACCTTCGCCATTATCTCTAAAGAATAAGACCAAGCTCATATCCAAAGTCGGCCCTCTCAAGTACCTTTTATCCAAACCCGCCCTCAGGACGAATGGCTGATTAGATCATTCTCTTGAGTGATTTTGAAATTGAGTTTCTAAATAAGAAGTATTTAAAAGCACAGTACTTAGCCGATCGGTTAGCGGGAGCTCCTCTCCTAGGAATGGAACCTTTGTGCTTAGATATACCAGATGCATCCATCATGTATATTGAAGAGTCCGTAGAATGGCAAGTTCACTTTGATGGGTCTTTTACCTACCATGGATCTAGATCAAGAGTGGTCCTCATCACTCCAAATGGTAATGTCATACCATGAGCATTCTAGTTGGGGTTCCCATGTACAAATAACATTGCAAAGTATGAAGCACTCATTTCTAGCCTCAGGCTAGCTATTACATGGAATATCAAACAACTACGATTCATTGGGGACTCTCCACTTATCATAAAATAGGTTAATGATGAGTATAAGGTTAAAGATGAGAAACTTATTCCATATAATAAAATGGTTGAAACTTTGAAGGAATATTTCACACAAGTCATATTTAAACAAAAACCAAGGTCGCATAATAGATCCATGGATGCTATGGCTACTATTGGGTCTCTCTTGCACATAGCACTTGAAGAAAGCAAGATTCCTTTCTTCGTGGAACATCTTGTCATGTGAAGTTGTTGGTCCTTTATCCCCTTGGTATGAACCTATCTTCTAATACCTACAAGATGGCACCTTTCCCCCTGACATCACCCATTTCGAAAAGAAATCCCTTATTCTGCATATCCGTTATACCCTCCTGGGAGGCACCCTTTATCATCGTGGCTATGACGGGAATCTACTTTGCTGTTTGGATGTCACTGATTCTATCCACGCAATTAAGGAAGTACATAGTGGTATTTGTGGAGCACATACTAGTGGCATGGTCTTAGCTAAGAAGCTATTGAGAGTAGGCTATTATTGGCCTACCATGGAATCTAATTGTTGCAACTTCATAAAGAAGTGTGAACTATGCCAGAAGTATGGGAATTTAATACATGTGTCAGCATAAGCCTTACATCCTATTACAACACCTTGGCCATTCTCTAAATGGGGCCTAGATCTCATAGGGAAGCTCCATCCTTCTTCATTAGATGGTCATACTCATATCATCACCACCACCGAATACTTTACCAAATGGGTAGAGGTTGTCCCTCTTACCTATGTCACTAGTGCACAGATTTCAAAATTCATCATGAACCATCTCATATGCCGTTACGGGATCCCCTCAGCCATTATCACTGATAATGGTAAATCTTTCAAAAATAAACAATTAAAACAAGTGTGTCAATGCTTCCATATCCAACTTAAGTGTTCTACCCCTTATTACCCTCAAGGTAATGGACATGTGGAAGCCACCAATACAACCCTTTTGTGGATTATGGAGAAAATGGTCGGGGTAAAACCGGTCGTAATTGGCATCTACAGATACATCCCGCCCTCGGGCCTCTCATACTTCCATCCACACTCCTCTTTGGTGCAACCCCTTATTCACTTGTCTATGGCACTGAAGCCATCATACCTTTGGAAGTGGAGCTTCCCTCCCTGATAATATCTCTCAGAGACTATCTTGATAAAGATGAAGACTACAGAGTTGCTTGCCTAGCAGAGTTATAACTATTAGATGAAAGGCGTATCAAAGCGTTTAATCACCTAAAATTTTATCAAAACAAAGTGTCCAGAGGATATAATAAATGCATCATTCATCAGGAATTTGATGTAGGGGATCTAGTTCTCAAAGAAAATTGTAAGAACGTGTTAAAGATAGAGAAAGGAAAGAAAATTTCGAGGCTAACTAGTTAGGTCCTTATTTTGTAATTGCAAAATATGGATCGAGGCCTATAAACTTGCATATTCATATGGTGAAGAGATTCTGGAACCCATGAACACCATGCACTTAAAGCGGTTTTATGCTTAGGCATGACGGAAATATCAAATAAGAACTAAAAATTGGAAAACAAAGAAAAAACGAGCAAAAAAATGGAAAAATGTGAAAATAGTAAAGAAAAAGCAGGTCTTCCTCATGTGAAAACCACCCAATTGTGGCATAGGGGGAAGGTCTTTGAGTGAAAACTAGTTTTTGTGCTCAAGGAGTATTTGTCAAACACAAGTTACTCTTACTAAAGGGCGGGTAATCGTTACCACTTTTTTAGATACTGACTTTCTCTACTAGGTCTAGGAACCCTACTAGGATCACCTTTGCCTTGCCATGATCTGGTTTGTTTTCTCTTATATTTGCATGAAGGACATTACCTTTGTATATTCCTATCTAATGCTGAGCATGAAAATCCCGTTGCCATCTTCCTACACATACGCGCGTGGCATTCTACCCTTTGTATATTCCCACATCACGCTGGGGGCACCCACGCTTCATTTTTCTTGTACATTGCTTTCAAAACATGACCTTGGAAAATACAAAAACATTCAAAAACAATACACAAAAATCTAAACATTTGGAAAAATCCCTTTCTAGGGATAAAGCTACATTTGTCTCACAATGCTATCTTTGGGAAATCTAGACAAAATAGTGACAAACGTAGCTGTGAAAACTTATCTCCTTAGATAAACCCAAAAACATTAGAAAATATGTCAATGTTGTCCTGCAAAAACAAAGTAGTGCTTTAATTACTTTTAGTTGTTGGTTTGTATAGTTTTGGTGTACTTAGTCCGTTAATTGTTAGTTCTTTAAAATGGATCATTTGCTTATCGAAAGTTGAATCTTGTTTGATTTAAATTGAGCATTGCATTACATACATTTGAAGGCTATCATGCTTGTAAATAGTTGTTGTAGGTTTCTTTGTTTGTTAATGTGCTTCCTTTTAGGGTTCATTTTTTCTTGCTTAGATTAGATCTCATTTTATCTCTTGTTAGAGGTTTGTGCATGTGTTTGTTTAAGTAGTAGCATGTGTATATTTGATTAGTTTTGTTAAATTTTGCTTGTGTGTTCTTACACAGTTGTTTTTATCACATCTATCATCTATCATCTCATCACATTTATAACATCATTCACTACATCATATATCTACAAAAACTCTAAGTATTACATCATGCATGTATGCTAAGCTAATCATCAAATATTGTATCATCAATGGGGGCAAGAGGGTTGTGCATAATCACTAATCTATCCCCCCGCACCAATATCATCTAGTATCATCCCAAGTGCTAGCATAAAAACTCAGAACTAAATCATGAATCTAAAACCATGTGGTGCCATCTATGTAGATACATCATCAAATATGAAAGTAGGAAGTATACACATTTTTGAATCTAAAATATGCCACATACATGAAAGAAAGAACAAACATACATCATGAATCCATCATATAAACGATACATCAAAAATGTCCATATATACATGTATAACTATCCAGTCAGTGATCAAAATAATACATCATCGATACAATATGCCATCAAAAAGGGGCATGCATCAAGAAGAATCGGGCCTTCATCATGAGGCATCATCAAAATTAATAATATACAAAGCTATACAGCAAAATCAGCCTTCATCAAAGGCATGTATAAAGAATATTTGTACAAAAAGAAAGTGGAGCTCAACCACGACTCACCAGGGCTCCAGTGTCCACATCACCTAGTCGATAAAACAATGGTGGTTGGGGAGGACCTGCACTAGATGGTCCCTATCCAGCCGAATTCTCTGGCATGGGCTACCTAACTGATCTTGACAATTGGCCTGATCTCTACACTGGACCTTATCATGCTCATCCTTGAATGTCAAGGGAGTACCACTCGCTACTCTGGGGGAACTACCCTGAAGTAGGCAGTCCTATAGAATAACACCTCACCACCAAGCCTCATGGCATCACGGATCAAGTCAACATCTCCTAAAGTGAGGGTTTCTGAAAGATAACATCTCACTCACTGTCACTCTACCTAAATCAGCCTCAACCTATCTCGAAGAGGCAGCCTCTCGATCTGCTCTGTAGTAACAGTCTACACCTGTGCTTAGGCCTCATCCCTCTATGCTAGGAGACCCTATGACCATCT
Source organism: Taxus wallichiana var. yunnanensis (assembly GCA_018340775.1). NCBI lineage: Eukaryota > Viridiplantae > Streptophyta > Pinopsida > Cupressales > Taxaceae > Taxus > Taxus wallichiana. Next base: position 542,381,302 of record CM031238.1, read on the forward strand.
ATATACATGGTCCCTCTGGGCCACAACCATCCATACCTGAGTCTGGGACTGGTGTAGGAGGCTCAATATCTAAGCCCCCTGTGTGGCCATCTCTCACACCTGACTCTACCATGCAACACTATCGCTGCCCTGAGTGGCCTGTGCCAGGCCTGATCTCTCTCTGTTGTCAAAATATGTATCTGTGGCTGAGCCTAGTCTCACTCTAATGTGAGGGCCTGTACCTAGGTCCTCACTATATCTCTCTCATCACCACTTCAGAATCGAATAGCAGTGGCTACCTATAACTATTACTGAAGAGAAGCTCGCTGCCCACCCGCACCGCTACTCTCTGGGGTATCAAAAGGTGGCCCTATACTTCAGTACCTACTAAAGAGGGGTATAAATCCCCATTGGAATGCCCACTGGGGGAAACTCTATGTCCATGACCCTGTATATCTATCTCGGCCTAGGCCTAGGGCCTTGTCCCTGTGGCTGCTGTGGAAGGGGACCCTATCCCCTACCTCTAACATGCTGGGGTGTGGGAGGCCCACCCTCATCATCATCATCATCACTTTGTCATCTATGCCCCCTCACCACCACTAGGAGGCCCCACTGGAGGAGGCCTCAAGCCAACATCATATGCCACTCTGGGAATGCTCAAATGGCACAAGAGCACACCATGGTACCATGGCCCATACTCCAGCATAGTACCCCGGATCTCTGATCTGCCTAAGTGTCACCCAAATAGCGAGTGCTACTGTGAAAGATAGCCGTGCTCTATCATGGGAAATCTATGGACCCATATCAAAGTGCTCTTTGGCTCTGTGAGCATACCATCTATCTGGCCCAGGAACATCCTAGGTAAGGCCAAACTACCACTGACATCGATCCACTCTGTATAACTCCCACATATAGTTGTGGCTGCCCAAAATAAAATGCTCAACTGTGGTGGTGCTAAGCTTTAGACCATCATTTGGCCACTTAAAATGTTTGTAAGGCCTCCAGGAAATGGAAGCCTGGAGCAGCTCATCTAGCTCACACTGTAATGGTATGTAACCCCCATGAAGGGTCACACATCATCCCCTTTCGGGACCCAACCCATAGTAGAAGGATCGTCGGGAGCCTGATCTATCAGCACACCTAGGGGGTGACCAATAGCAATTTTGTCCATTGCCCAAATCTATAATAAATGAGAAGGTCCTACCATCTTCTGACGGTAGTAGGTGATTAGATGGAGATCCCAATACAAATGTGCTAATATGCACTGACCCCAGCAGTAGGTTTATCCCTCCACCAAGCCTAGAATCACTCCTAGGAGTCCCAGTGGAAATGAAGCACTAGTCTTTTAGGGAGTAGAACTCCACTGACAAGAGCCATCATGTAGACCACTATGCGGTCTAACTCTGGATCATCTATGCATCGGGATAGTCTGATAGACATCCCCATGCTATGGTATGGTGGGAACACTAAACAAATGTGTGATGTGACGTTGAATGTCACTCCAGTGGCTCATCATCTTGATAAGCTTTCCATGGATCGGGACCCGCATGATGTGCCATACATCCTCTAATGTAATGGTCAACTCCCAGTCAAGAGGCAAAAGCACGGCTCTCATTGTACCACCGCTCTGTTGTGTCATGATCTAAAGTAATCTAGGGCATCTCGGTTACATAAGATAGTCTTGTCACGTGCAAAAAGCTCACCAGGGTCACTCTATCCTCATCATCGAACTACACCTCTATCACAGCCAAGCAGCCATAGCACTCACGAGTCTGAAGAGTAGGTAACATATGCTACAAAATCAACACAAGTGTTAGACATCTAACATTTCTATAATATTTTTCTAAGGAAAAATAAAGCTTTTAACACATCTAATTTACTAACTATTCTTTTCTTCTAAGGTAATCTCACCTTTTTCTTCTATAACTTGGCTATTTTCTAGCCAGTTGTCTTTTCTCGCATGCTTCTAGCGCATACATGCCTCCTTTGGCACTGTGCACCCTAACCGATGTGTACGTGCCCCTGGGGATGCATATACGCACTAACTTTCTCCTCCTTATTTGATGTAAGCCAATGTAGGATACATACACACCCTCCATGACACCTACGCACCTGTTTGATGCACACGAGTGCATGTTTCTATCCAAACCCCAACCAACACATGCGTGCCCCCTTTTGTCTTTTCTATGGGTACACGTGCATGCACTCATCTTTCCTAATGGATATGCGTGCACATACCCACTTCTATTGAATAGGTACACGTGCGCATCCCTGAGCCCCACGAATGGATGCACATGTGCATCCGTGTCAATTTTGACCAATGCACATGTGTGTACCTATCAATCCAACACATATGCCTACGTGCATGCATCAAAATTCCTCCTACCTACCCTAAAAAACCCTAAAAATTGTAATTAATGCATAATTAATGGGGGGTTAGGGCACTCACGAATGGTCCATCCACCATGTCCGCATGTACTCCTGGATGCAATCCTCATGCCTCATCCTCCTCGGTATCCTCGCCATCTCACTCCAGGGCTCTCGTTTTTCTTATGGTAAAAATTTACAAAGGATCTGGTTGAAATGAATTGGTCGTGATTATTTTATCGACCCCGAGTGAGTATATTAACCCATCGCGATTCCCCTGGGGTATGTTTTCTTCACCGTGATCATTTTAACCTTCTTCTATCCACTATGATAATTATTTTTGTATTAAAATAATTATTTTTACTAATTTCCACACTAGCACCTTTGGGGCACGTCGTGTCATCCAACGGTCCCTTCTTTGTCATCTTGAGATAATTTACAAACCTTTGGGAACCTTTTCCCTCCTTTCTCTTCTATTTTCCACCGTCGTCATAATTATTTACTAATTTATTTTAAATAAATTATTCTTGACCCATCTTTCTTCTTGATGTAGTCATTTTTGCACCCCACTAAGAACAAGGGAACCTCATGCGCGTTGGCCTATCACCTAGTGGGCGTTGGGCGCTCACCCGAGGCATGTGAGAGGGATTTGAGTCTCTCTTTTATGTGAGTTCATTGGAAGGCATAATTCATGATTCTGAATTAGTGATTTAACAGACATGAAGAAGCTATAGAGCTCAGGATTGCTTCTACACCCCTTCAGTCATAATAGTAGCAAAGCACGTAACAGAATTAACTAGAACCAAGAAGTTGTAAATCCATAATTAGACTAACATTCAAGTAAAGTTCATGATTATACAAGATCAAAAGCATAGTGGAAACATGTAGATAATATAGGAAGGATATCTTAACATAAACATAGTGGTAACCTTATCACATTCATTCATAGTATTACTCCAAAACATCACAGAGAGGCGGACCACAGTCATGTGCCATATCTGGATCCATACATGTATGCTTAGAAAATAAAATTTGCATTCCTCATTACATCCTTCCTAAAATCATCTACCCAATTATCCCATAGTTCTCACGGTAATTCTACAAAGCTTTTCTACCTTACTTGTGTCTCTATTCTTTGCCAAGGGTGCACGTATAAATAGGCATCTGAGCTCTAACAAACTCTTTTGCAACCTCAGATCTTCCCCCAAGTTTCAAGTTGTGGGTCACCCCAGGCACATGCCTCTCCATGTAATGATTAGCTTTTTGGATCTTCCTATCGCAAGGTATATTCCTTCCAGGACACCCTATCGCCAGGCTAGAAATTTATCCAAACGGAACACGTTCTTCATGTGTTATATCCAAAAGGCCGAAAATGGATAATTCCCAAATTTTTCTTCACATGGTGTGCATCCTTGGTTCTCCAAGAAGCCTTTTGAATTTTTCCTTGCACGCCTTCACTTACGCGCTTCCTCCAGGCCATGTGCACCTACGCGCCTTTAAGATTTGGAAGCTATATTAGGGGCCCAACATTACCCCACACTTCACCTGTTCTCTACCCTAGGAACCTTCTCAAAGAATGCAGTACAAAAATGCAAGGCCTTGCCTTGGAAAAGAATGGAGGGAAAGAATAAAGAATGGGGGGAGAGGAAGAGAAAGAATAGAAGGAAAAATTTCCTAAAGAAGAAGAAGGGGAACTTTGCCGCAGGTCAGCCTCCAGCATATCCCATGCGCTGACCTCATCCTATGCCCTTTTACAAAGGTTGTCGACCAATGCACTCACCTCATCAAAGGTTAACCCTTCCCCCTTTGTGGTGATGGTCTCCACCATGGTTTCTAGTTCCTTCGCAAGATCCTCCAAGGCATCCATCTTCCTTGTAATGGTCTTGTAGAGTTCTGTAAGCCGTGTTTTGATTGAGACCTGAAGGGCCTCAATAGCTTCAGATCTTCTTTCTACCTTGGCTAAAATATTTTCTCATTTTGATCTATTGCCTTTGTTCTTCTTCCTGAAGTCTTTTAGCTCAGCCTTGTTGTCTGCAAGTAGCATGCATGTCACCTTGTCCTGATCCATGCAGTGGTCGTAAATGACCCCTGCGGTTTGTGTAACTACTCTTACATCAACCAGGACCTTATTGTATTCAGCTATGAGTGTGATTACCTTCAGCTTATCCTCCTTCTCCAAACACGTAGCTATATCCTCTACCAACTCCAAGGCCAAAGGCTTCCTTTCCATGGTGAGGATCTCGAGTCAAGTCCTCAAGGCATTCTAGGGAGGAACCATACTTTTGCGTGGGAGGGTTAAGGTCTGGGTGCTTTGTGATAATAGCTTGGGAGATGAGCTCCACCTTCTTGGAGACTTCACGCACTTTAGCTTTCTCCTCCTGTAACTCCCATTATAGTTGAGCACTGATTAGCTTTTCAAGGCTGAGTTCCTTTATCAACTTAACTACTTCTTCCTTCCTCTTTTCCAACGGAGTCCTCCAAATCTTTAATCTTGTCATTTCTGTATAAGAGCCTTGCCTCTACCTCCATCGAGACCTTGTTAAACACATTACACACTTGCTCATTCAAAAGTGTTGTGTGTTTATGAGGGGGTTGGCCCCCTTTGTCTTGGAGAGCTCCAGTATTGCCTCTTGGTTAACTTTGAATTTGGGCTCATCAATGTGGGAGTCGAATGCCCACGATAGCATTTTCCTCGTGTGTGGGTATCCACCCTCAGGATCAAAGGACTCCATGGTGGTGAGCTCCTTGGTGGGCATGGTACTCTGGAAGCAGTGCACAAAACTTTGTTAGGGTCATTAGCATACCCCATCACCGATCTTCCTTCCTCCGTGCATTTACTTCCTATGCGCATGCCCTTTGGGACGATCCTTTGAAAGAGTTGGGCCTTTTGTTCTACTTAAACTCTTCTCCCTTTATTCTTTCTTGAACTCATCGAGCATGAGCTCCGTGCTGTGCCCCAACTCCTCATCGACTAAGGCATCAATCATATTTTCCACCTCCCTTGTCACTTTTTCATCTATCTCCTCCTGGGTGAGCTTGGGCATTTCTTGCTCCTTGGTGCTTGCCCCTTCACTCCTTTCTTCACTCTGCGAGTCCTCCTCCCCCTGGGTGCTCTTCCTCCATGCAAAGATGAATGCATCAATGTATTCCTCTCCTCCCTCCCCTGAGTCATCTATACTTATCCTCCCTTGGGTTACCTCTAGCTCTTCTCCTTCACCAACATTCTTCTTGCCTAAAAAGGTGCTTGTGCCTTTGGTCTTCTCTACCTTCTCTTCATCCAAGGGCTCCTCAGGAGATGGTGGCTTTACCAGTTCCAGGGTCTTCTCCCTAACTACCATCCTCTTCTTCTTCCGGACATAGGTGCTTGGTCCCACGGTACCTACATCTTGCTCCTCCACCACCCTCTGTTCCTCTTTCTCTTCTCTCTCCTTACGCTTTAGCACTGGCTTCTTTCTTCCCATAGGGTCATCTGGGATGGATATCTCATTCTTCATGTACGTACCCTTTTCAAATTTGGCCTTATGTGTAGGTAGATCCTAGAAAGCATCGCTCTCAGCAATAGGTAAGGTCATGGGCCTTACAATGTGCACATCTTGCGATACGTATCTTTCAACATACGTGTGTTTCCCTAGGTAGACTAGCTTCTTTCTCATTTCCATGTGTTCACTATTAAGGGTGGACAACTCCAAATTTAATTTCTTCAATTCCTTGTACCTGTTCACTCCCACCTGGAAAAATTGGGTAGTAAATGAGAAGGGGATTTTGCACCAAGGACTCCAACTACCATCCACCAAGATGAATCTACCAATGCAGAAGTGTTGGTATACCACAAACTCTGCTTCTCCTTTAGTTACCACGGGGAGTTGTTCTAGGATCTACCATTCAGCCCCGAATGTGTTCTTGAGGCACGTATACCATTTATCCAAGCACGCCTTGTGTACCCCTATCATTGATTCACATGTATACTTTTGGAACCTCTCCATGGGTGAAGGGTCTTCATCAAGGTACTCCCATACGAACTTATCAGATGCATACGGCACCCCGATTTCTGAGAACACAATGGTTAACAGGATGTTTCCAAAAAGGATCTTTCCCCATTCTCTGTGTTACTTATGATTTGTCTACTATGTACTTTGGGAGATGTTGTATTTGGTGCCTCTCGTGACCTTCCCTGCAGGACATTCAGCCAGGGCTTTCTCACCTGGGTCCACCTCTCTTGTCCATTTAGCTTGGAAACAAGGTGTGTGGCCATCTTCATCACCGGATCACTGATATCCATGATGTCATAGTACCTTGATCCCTTCTTATATTCCTAGGATGTAATGGTTTCTTTAATTGCCTCCTCATCCTAGAGGTCATCTAGGAGCGCGTCCCCTTTATAGCTTAGGCCTGTAAAGTGTGAAATTAACTGGGGAGTTATGTGCATTTTGTGCCTTGTGAAGCAAAAGAAGTCTTTGTGCACACACATCATCAGCCATTGGTACAAGCACTCGGGCTTCCTAAAATATGGCAGCTCATAAAGCTGGAGAATCCCTTCTTTCCATTTTCACCTTGACTACGTTGTTGTAGATTGGCATCTCGTCAATTATTCATTTATTTGTTGGGTGCACTAGCTCCAACACCATTTCATTCACAATTATGCTTGACCAGTGATTGTAGTCGATCATGGTCATCTGTCTTATATGGGACTCCCACTCTTGCCCTAGAAAAACCCCATCCAGGGTATTGAATTTCCGAGTAACATTCTTCATTGGTATCCAAGGGATTTCTTCTTCTTTCTTCTTTCCCTTTACCTTACCCTTTCCCCTCTTGGATTGTACTGTAGGTTTATCAACTAGTTTTGTCACTTTCATTTTACCCCTTTCTTTCATTCCCGAGTTAACTTGTGATTTTGTTTGAACATTTTCTCCCCGCGCACCCTGTGCCCTAAAACACAAACCCTAATCTCAGAATTTTATCCTTTGATCACGGCGCATCTTCACAACATTCATAACACTCGTGAATCACTTTTGCACTAGTTTATAGATCTAATGGACCGGTTGCACTTAAGTTTTTGGGATTTTCCTTCGCACGAGTCAGTCTTTGAAACCCTAGCTCTTGAAAGAAAATCACTCTTCTTATTTTCGCAAAGTAAAATAATGAAATGCCCACTCTTGTAATTATAGCTTTTCCCACTTTTACGCATTTAAGTCTAGGCTATCTACCACCTATACGGCCATGTTTAATGTGGAATTTCCAAACAAACCTGACTTCAATGCTTTTCCTTATGCGCCAAATCCTTATGCGAAAAATTTTCCACCCGCGCCCAATTCTTGCACGAAAATTTCCTACGCCTAATCCTTGCACGAAAACTATTTCCAACCTTCTGGTGTGAAAATAATCCATCTTGACATAAGACTCTTGTGCACATGTTACCATCACCAAAGGCACCTCTTCCATCCTCATAATTCTTGCTTTTTCCTACCTCATGTTTTTGCACTTTTTCTCCTTGTATACGTGGATTTCCAATGTAGCCTTATTTTGCCACCCATCTGCCTTCTTTTCTCCTAATGCATCTTTTCAATAGGGCCAATTCAAATGGTCTACCAACCCAATCCTCTTGGTAGAATAACTCCATGCTTCCCTTTATCACCTCACCCCACACTAAAATGATGCACGGTCCTCTGCACATTCATAAGTTTAAAAAGTAATAAGGTTACCGGTGCCCAAGGCAAAAAAAAAACAACAATGCGAAAGGGAAAATACAAGAAAGGAAAAGCATAAAAGGAAATTCTAAGCTAACTGGAAAAACTACCTTATTTACAAACACCAAGAAGCATTATTTATAGTAGGGCTTTAGCCTACTCCCATTGAAGTGTCAAGTAATTTTGTTCCATCCAACGACTTGTAACTGGCACGCACCCAAATCAAGGATGTATGAAATTACATAAGGACCCAACCAATGCACCTTCAACTTTCCAGGATGGCGTAGAAATTTTGAATCATATAGCAATACCATCTGGCCAACCTTAAACTATTTGTTCTTAATATGGCGGTCATGCCATGCCTTTTGCTTAGCTTTTTTTTTTTTGGCTCCATCTTACTAGTGAACGCCTTTCATCCAACTTTATCAATTCATAAATTATTTCTTCCAGCGCTTGCTCATCGTCCAACCCTTCCGCACGTGCTATATGCAGTGATGGTAGCATAAATTCAACCAGTAAAATAGCCTTTGCGCTAAACACCAGTTGAAATGGTGTGGCCTTGTTCAACCTTTTATACGTTGTTCTATATGCCCAAAGAACTGTTGATACCTTGTCATCCCAATCTTGCCTACCCACATCACATATCTTAGTCAATGTGTGACTAAGGATTTTGTTAAATGCCTCTACAGTCCCATTTTCTGAGGGTGATAAGGGGTAGTCTTATGATGGGCTACCATGAATTCTACCAATAGAATCCTGACGGTTTCATTTAAGAAGTGAGTGCCCCTATCACTTGTTAAACTTAATGGACACCCATACCTGTTGATAATTTTTTCCCATAAAAATCTAGTAGCCATGGTTGTGGTGCAATCCTTAGTGGGCATGGCCTCTGCCCACCTTGTCAGATAATCAGTATAGGTAATAATATACCATGAGTTAGTCCTTTGCAACTGGTGAGATTGGTCCAACAAAATCTATTGCCCATTTTTCAAAAGGTTTCACACTGGCGATGGGGTGCAAGGGCATCTCATCCCTTCTTCCAAGTTTTCCAAGGTGTTGGTAGTGGTCACAGGCCTTGCAAAACTCAATGCAATCTTGGTGAATCATCTCCCACCATAGTCCGGTGACTAGGATCTTGTGTGTGGTTGCATTCCCGCATAGTGTCCTCCAGCAATCCCACCATGGGATTCTTCTATTATGGCCACGTGTTCATGTTCTAATACACACCGGTGCAAAACCTCATCATGGCCCATTTTATACAAATCCCCATTGATCAACATGAAGGGCATGGCACATATGGCTAACCTTTTCCTTTCCAGAGCATTCATCCCTTGGGCACCACACCTTCCTTGAGAAAAATAGCAATGTATTCTAATTCCAGGGGTGTACACTACAACCTAAATAGTTACGCAAGCGGGATGGTTTCTCAATACTTTGTGTGTCCTCTCCTAAATCAATCCTGGATAAATGATCCAGCCCATAATTGTTTCTTTCCCTGTTTTACCACCACTTTGAATTCAAATTCTGAAATAAAAGTACCCAACGACATATGCGCCGTTGTAACCTTTGCCTTATTTACTAGATACTTCAAGGCCATATGTTCAGTGTAGAATATGAAGGGAGTTGCCATCATATATTGTCTAAATTTGTGGAGTGTGTAGATCATTGACAATGCCTCACGCTCGGTCATTGTATAATTTTGTTTTGCTGGTGTCAACTTCCTACTTGCAAAACACAAGGGATGATCAACAATCCCCTCTCCTGGTTGACCAAGAACAGCTCCCATTGTTGTACCAAAGGCATCCACGTGGACATGGAAAGGTTTATCCCAGGATGGGAATCGTAGGATAGGTGCGGTGATAAGCCTTTCTTTTAGAGTGTTAAATGCCCTCTGCTACACCTCTCCCCACTTTGAAAGGCACTTTTGTGTCGAGAAATATTTCTAAAGGCGTGGCGATCTTGGTCTATCCCTTAATGAAATTTCTATAGTACCCAATGTGTCCAAGAAATCCGTGCATAGTGCTTTGGCATTTGGTAGGCTCCCTAACCCCCAATAACCACAACTTTCACGGATCCACCAAGAAGCCCTCTTTACATATGATATGCCCCAAAAACGTTCCAAAAGGAGTTACAAAGATACATTTCTTGATGTTGAGGGAAATCCTTGACTACCAACATCTTTCAAACATCAATCTCAAGTTATCACAATGGTCCCTGACCAACCCATACACTGTCCAATCATCCAAATACACCTGAAGGAATTTGTGGATGAAGTCTTGAAATGCTTGTACCACTATACATGAAAATATAGCGAGCACATTCCTCAATCCAAAGGGCATGACTATATATGCAAAACTTCCCCACTTGGTGGTGAAATGTTTCTTATCTTGGTCTTCCTTGGAAATCTTTACTTGGTGATATCTTGAGAATCCATCGTAAAGTAAAGGAATAGACCTCAAAATCTCTTGAGTGAAGGGGGTGGGAAAAGGATCTATGATACAAATAGCGTTCAACTCCCTGTAATCCACACATATCCTAATCCGCCCATCTTTCTTTATGCTGATCACCATTAGACTTATCCATTCTGATTCCTCCATAGCCTCAATGATACCAGATGCTATCATTTTGTCTAGTTCTTCTTTAACCCTTACGCGCATGTTGGGATTCATCCTGTAAGGCCTCTTCCTGACCGGGCATGCACCATCCTTCAAATTTATCCTCATTTCCCCTAATGAATGGTGGACACCTTTCAACTCATGGTATCTACGTGGGAATAAATCCTTGAATTCACACAAGAGATCAATGATCTTTGATACTTCCTTGTTTGACCAGTAGTCCCCAATGATAGCTTCCTTGGGCTCCTTCTCCGAGCCAATATTAACTTTCTTGGTTTTGAGTGGTTCATGATACACGCGTGCACATGCATCTACACAATCAACTAATTCATGCACTCCAACCGAATGGTCAACATTTAGGCTTTCCATCTCCTCTCCATCAATAACATATACCATCTTTCCTTTCTCCTTTTCAACACATGCGCTCAAATTATAGGTCTTCTGGTTCCTCCTCTTTGAATCATGCTTCCAAACTAGGTCCACCAAGTAAGTTTACTAATCTATCTTCCTGCCATGGCACAATCCCCCAGAGTGAGGCACTTGATATTCTACAATGCCTCCTCAACAGTTACTTGGTACTTTGGTACTCGAATGTGTGAACCAGGTCAGCCGCTAACTCCTACTAATTTCCCATCTAGTGGAGAGTTTCAGAATGGATGTACTAGGAAAGCACACAACCTTGTAATGTTGAATACATCTTGTGCACCCAAAGGGAGTGTGGTAAAGCTTCCATGCCTTCTCCCTAGACCCTCTCACATGCTTGGATGTGGGAAGAGGTGGGTCCATTTCCATTGTAATCCTTGATAGCGGTGGGTATGTTGCCCTTCGAGAATCAGACAATGAGCACAATTCTAACTTCATGCAATCCAACAAGTTTTCACTATGTGCGGCCCACCACCTTGCTGTTATGCCTATCAAAACATAACTTAGCATACCTCGTCGCTCGTCCTCCCTCCAGTGAGCTTCCATTTCTCTCAAAAAGACCTCAGGGTATGCATCCCCAGAATACTTGGTTATTGCCTTTCCTCCTGTGTGAAATGTATGCACCATGGTTACCTTGGTCACCGATCCTTTCAGATGTCATCCAATCAATTCATAAGTCCCATGCACCCAATTATCACATGCTATATTGGTAGTATCATTGACAGATTGAGCATCATCAAACTAGATGACTCCTTCTATAGGGTGGATGGTCTCTGGATCTCTTATGGAGCGCACATATATTATGTCTAGGACCTCCTCTCTAAGGGGTTCAGTATAGGGGTGGACTTCCCATCAACAAGCGGTATAATCACCCTCTCTTCCTTATTTTCAAAGCTTATGTACCCCTTGTTAAACTAGAGATCTACATTATTCTTATAACACCACGGGCACACAAGTAAAGCTAGGAAATTATCTACCTCGGAAAGCACCAAGACTTCAAAATCCCTAGTGAACCTAGTCCCTTGAATGGTAATGGCCGCATCCTTCAAGACACCTATGGGCATTTCCTTTGTCTTATTTTCCATATACAACACATTTGAAGATGGTTGTAATGTAGGTCTTCCCATTTGATGCCAGGCATCCAGAGTGAGAACATTAACCTCCGCACTTGTGTCAATGAGGATGTTGCTAAGAAACCATCCATCCACTACTGCGTTCAAGGTAATCTCTTTGTCATAATCAAGGTTGTGAGGTGGGAGGTTTGCATGTAGGATCTACCTTTCGTGTTCTTCCCGGCATGTGGTACCTTTTCTCTCAACCATGCTCCTAGCAGGGGAATAACATTCTCCTACCTCAGCAGTTTACACACCTCCTTAACCTCATCTAAGTCATCCTTTGGTGCTTCTACTGGTCTTCTTTTCTCATCTTTTCTAGTTTTCTATTTTAAGCATTGGATCTCCCCTTGTAAAATTCAAATTACGTCCATGGTTTCTGGTAGACTTCTTTTTCAGTAAGCTTGATTTGGATACTTCCATGTGCTACTTCTTCCTTGAAACTAGAGGTCTCTACCTAGGTGCTTCCTTGTGCGTGACTCCACCCTTGTTGTTACCATAACATGCTCTAGTTATGATTCACATATTACTCACGAGAGCCATTGCACGTTAGCCTTCTTAATACTCACCATGGCAGCACCCTTATCCTTCTCGGTACTACTAACTCATATGTTCATATAACTCTGAGCACTCTTTGTACTTATGTTTTTTTCCACACCAGGATCATTCAAGAAGATCTCGGACATTCGGGCTTATAATGGTCTGTGGCTCCACAATTAAAGCATGTTCCATGTGGGAACTCACTTCTTCCTCTACGGTTCTGTTGAAGGTGAATCACAGCAACCTTGAATGTGTGCAACACGATGGGTTGAGACTCTCAATGCGATTACATAACATGGAGCTTTTCCTAAGTGTGGGACCTTGCGAAAACGGAAAATCTCTCCGGATGAAGGCCGGTTCCTATTCCTCTATTCAAATGCACACGTAAAAATGCAGAGGGTTTACTCAAAACCTAAACTAACTTGCCAAGGAGACAAGGTAAGAAGATGCATAAAATAAAACCTAAACTACAAAGGTGATGCACCGAGGAATGAAGAACACCTGTCTTGCCAATAAACACAAACCATAAAAATGCAATGCAAGATCATGCACAGATAACTAGATTTGTAGTGAAAGATCAAGAGGATGCAAATGAACACAGAGAGGGTTGAGAATCATCCACAAACATGCATTATTTTCTCCAAAGATTGATACAACTATTCCAGAAAGAAATTAACACAAAATATTATTTTATTCTTCTTGATCTTTCATTATTCGGGAACATACAAATATATAGGAAATATACTTCCTAAATAATAGGAATAGCTATAACAACTCTCCAACCAATCTACGTGAGTTGTCCAAACTCACACACTCATATTTGTTATAAGTTGTTTTATTTAACAACTATATAACAAATTACTAACATCAAATAACATTATAATTACTTCACGTAATTATAATTTACTAATGGAGCACTAACAATTATATTTCCTAACAACAACACACTACAAAATTCCAAGAGGCAAAGTTGCATTACAGTTTTTAATGGGAGGTTTGAACTCCACAAATTCACCTGCCGAAGAGAAGAAGGGAGGGGCAAAACAAGAATTTCCAACCTTTAGAAAGAAGCCCCTCCTTAAAATTTATAGGAAGAATGAGAGAGGGAAGAGAGAGGAAATCCAAATCTACCCCAACCACCTCCAGGTTGCATTTAATTTATCTCATTATGGTGGTAGGTGAGAACCCTAGCAAACTTAAAAGTGGCAAACTATATTTTGCATTTTTAAGAACTTGTTCCCACCCAATTAAATATATCTAGTCGTAGTTGGATAGAGGACCTTGTAAGCTTTCCAAAAATTCCAACCTTGCGTGAATCCGAGCTCCCTGTGAAAAGTTATGGCCATCTGAATATCTGGGTCAGGGTCTGCTTCCTGTCAGCGCTCAGAATGTTGCGCCTCCTGAAGGTGTGCCATAGGCACATCCATATTCATGTCGACATACCCTTACATGCACCAAGTGTGAATTCTTTCATTTTGACATTCTGTGTCATGCGCCCTTTACATGTGCCAAGGCGCAACTTCTACCATGTCGACACTCTCCTACCTGCGCCAAGGGCACATCCATTTTCATGTCGACACCTTCTGTCGTGTGCCTCTTACCTACACCAAGGGCGCATCCATTTTCATGTCAACACCTTCTATCGTGCACCTCTTACCTATGCCAAGGGTGCATCCATTTTCATGTCGACACCTTTTTTCGTCATTTTCGTGTGTGCCTCTTACTGCGCGTGCAAGGCGCATCCATTTTCATGTCGACACCTCTTCGCATGTGCGCCTCTTACTGCACCAAGGGCGCATCCATTTTCATGTCAACACCTTCTTTCATGCTTACCTCGCACCAAGAGGCGCATCCATTTTCATGTCGACACCTTCGTCCGTGTGCCTCTTACTCGCGCCAAGGGTTGTTAGTGACGCAATAAAAAATCGGGCTCGAGTTTCTTTGATTTCCATATTCTCTCTGTTTGTCTATATCTACCCGGTGGGGAGATATTTACACAATTTGGCAACTCAACGGATCACACCGCCTGCTATGTAGAAGATCAGTGGCCTTTTAGTAATCCATTGGGCATGGAGTCATAAGTAATAACCTGAAACCAACTTGATCTCTGATCTCGAGCCTGGTATCGCAACTCCATCTTCGAGAGCATGTTGAACTGTAGAAATTCAACCTGAGAGAGCAAAAACTTGTGCCGAAGTACTTAGGGAGATTGAAACCTAACTACAACAAGACGATGTGCATATGCACTTAGAGGAATTTTAAACCTAGGCTAATATTTACAAGGGTAAACCTTTTCCTTTTAGTAGCAATGTTTAAGATAGATTTCGTTAACCGGAATCGGGAGTTCTTCTCCATCCAATGTAGACAATTGGAAGGCATTACTACTTTTACATTCTCGTGACATATAGGGGCCACTCCAAATGGCATCAAACTTGGAATGCTTTCCTAGTTTTCTTGATTTGCATCCCATTTCAAGACTAGGTCCCCTTCCTGGAAGGTCCTTGCTCTTGCCTTCTTATCAAACCATCTTTTTACTAAGGCCTGATCCTTCTCAATCATCTAAACTGCATGCTCTCTGATTTCCTCCAATTCCATCAACTTTGTATACCTGGCCTCCATTGGTTTGAACTCAGACAACTCCAACTACTTGATGAGCTCCAATGCTGGCAATTCTAATGATATAGGCAATACTGCCTCTTTCCCATAGACCAACTTGTAGGGAGAATTACCAGTAGACCTCTTTGGCATTATTCTATTAGCCCATAATGCTAATCTTAGCTTGGTATGCCATGTCCTTTGGTTTTCATCCAGAGTCCTTCTGATGATCCTTAGAAAATTCTTGTTCGTGGACTCTGCCTGTCCATTACCCTGCGGGTAATAATTTGAAGAGGTGCTCAAATAGATTCCATTCTTGACAACCCATTCTATAATCTTGGAACCTATGAATGCTAATGCATTATCTGATATGATAGTGGCGGCACACCGAACTTGGTCACTATTCCTTCATAAAAGTCTAGTATGTTAGACTCATTTGCTTCTTTGAGCGCTACTGCTTTGGTCCACTTGGTGAAATAGTCCGTTGCCATGAGAATCCACTTGTGGCCTTGGCTTGAGTTAGGATTTATGACCCCAATGAAGTCCAATCCCCATTGCATAAATGGTTGGTCAACCAAAATTGGGTGCAATGGAAGTGTTGCTAGTCTTTCTTTTCCTGTGAAGAGTGCACATTTCTTGCACTTTCTTATCCATGTATAGCAGTCACTGAACACTGTCAGCCAATAATATCCTACCTTCATTATCTTGAGAGCTGTTACTCGTGGGGTGAAATGTCCTCCGGAATCTCCATCATGAAAATCTTGTAACACCCTCTCAATTTGACCCGTCCCAATGCACCTCAATAAAACTCCATTGATGTCCTTTTTAAACAAAACACCATCAACAAGCACATATTGAATGGCTTGTAATCTGAAGTATCTCCTCTTTGCTTTGCTCATTTCTGGAGGGCATAGGCCTGCTATAGGAATTTTATCATACTTTGAGTCCAACAAGGAGTAGGAACATCATCATTTTCCTATTCTTGACCACCATGTAATACCAAGATAGTCTCTTTTTCATCACCTGCTTCAACTTGTTGACTCAAGGCTAGTTGTTCGCATAGTCCCTTCCCACGTACTAGTTTGGTGACCTTGATCTTGATGTCATATTCCATGACATGAGTTATCCATCCTACACATTTCTCATTCAGATCCTTGTTTAGAAGGAAGTCCTTGACTCCCGCATGAGAGACCAATAATTGGATCTTGTTGTTTGAGACTAGGTGCTTGAATTTCTTTAAACTCCTGATCACTACAAGGACATGCTTTTCAATGAAAGAGTACCTAGTTTCGTATTCCTCCAAGCCTTGACTGAAGAAAGAAATTGGTTGTTCTAATCCTTCTTTGTTTTGTTGTGCCAAGATTGCAAAAATTGTGTCTCCACCACCAAAGGCATATAACATGAAATCCTTGGAGAAGTCTGGATTGACGAGAGTTGGAGCTTGAGATATAGCCTCTTTTATTGCCTCAAAACTTGCCTTGCCTTCAGATGTCCACTTAAATGCCATGCTCTTCTTCAACATCAGTGTTATTGGCTTTACGAGAGCTGCAAAGTTTGGAACAAACCTGCGGACAAAATTGATCCTTCCTAAGAAGCTTTGAAGAGCCTTCTTATGACTTGGTAATGGAAATGCTCGAATTGCTTCAACTCTTTCTGGGTCAATCATCAATCCCTCCTTTGAAACAATATGGCCTAGAATTTTTCCTTCGTGAGCCAGGAATATGCATTTTTTGGGATTCAATGATACCCCAAATCTTCTACACCTCTGAAATACCTGCCTCAGATGAAAGAGGTGATCCACTGCATTTTTGGAGAATATAGTGATGTCATCAAGATATATCAAAACTATTTTATTGATCAACCCCTTGAATGCCATATCCATTTCCCTTTGGAAAGTGGCTCCAGCATTTGATAGGCCAAATGGCATCTTCTTGTAGGCATATGTGCCCCATTTGGTGGTGAAATTCATCTTGAACTGGTCATCTTCCTTCACCATTACCTGATTATACCCTGAGTAGCCATCTAAGAGAGAGAATCTCTCCGAACCGGATACCACTTGCAATATTTGTTCCATTGAAGGAAGTGGGTAATGGTCTTTAAGAGATGCCCTGTTGAGGTCTCGGAAGTCTACACACAGCCTGATTTCTCCACTCTTCTTCCTGACCGGAACCAAGTTTGCAACCCAGCTTGAGTGCTTGATCGGGAATATAATGCTTGCCTCTATTAGCTTGTTTAGCTCTTTCTTCATTAGAGGCTCAATGTGAGGGTTGACTGGTCTCTGCTTCTGCCTGATGGGTTTAGCATCTGGATCCAATTCTATGGTATGTTGTGCCAACTTGATTGAAACCTCTCAAGTATTCATAGCTCCAAGTGAAGGCATCTGGAAATTCTTGGCAAAGTTGTATGAAATCTGATTTCTCCTGCTCAGTGGCCACTTTGCCAATTTGAAGTGTTTTGCCTTCCCCAACTGGAATTGGCTCTAAATCTTCTCTCTTGACCTGTATGTTAGCCTTTTCCTTATGGAACTGGTCATTAGGGTTGAAGATAGACTCCAATGTTACTAAACCCTTGGGAAGCATTTGTCTGTCCAACTGCACTACTTGATCCCCATCTTGCTGCTCTAAATGTCTCGATTCTAGCTGAGAATTCAGCCTCTTCTTATAATAAATTGATGATCTGTTGATCATTCTCAAACACCTACCAGCTTGTGTTATTATCTGGAACTACTGGCCTCACAATCACATGGATATGTGGCTGTGTTTTTTCCCTTTTGATGTTGTCAACCACATCAAACATTGCTCCAACATTTTGTGAGCCTATCCGCGGCTTCATTTTTCTTCCTAGGTATGGACACGATGTTGAAAGCTTGAAATCCTCAATGAGGTCCCATACCCTGTTCTTGTAGTTCTTTAGCAGTTCATTCTTTGTAGCATGTTGTCCCCTGACTTGATTGATGATCAGCTCGCTATCCCCGAACACCTGCAAGTTCTTTATGCCCTTTTTCCTAGCCCAATGAAGTCCATGAATCAAGGCCTCATATTCAGCTATGTTGTTTGAACAAGAAAACTAGAAATGAAAAGCTGAATAATATTTGATGCCTTGAGGTGAAACAAGCATAGCTCCTCCTCCTGCACCTTGCCTACTCCTTGATCCATCGAAAAATAATTTCCATACCTCATTGTCATCCTTATGGTTTTGTTTGGTGATGCTAGGAATAGGCTGGTTTTCTTCATGTATGCAATAGACTCCTAGCTCATATTCTTCTACTTCTTGGTAGGGATCAAAAGCATGTACCTTGCTTGCCCATTCATCAAGAGTTAAATCTAGGATGCTTCCAACTTTGGTGTCAGCTTCATCTGTGCTTTGATAATCTTCTTGATCAAATGTTGAACAATTGGCATTGATTTGGCTTGGAGTATGAGGCTCAATATGAAAGTTTGCAATTGGTTCAGATCTGATTGTGACCTTAGTACCATATCTTGTTCTGAACAACATGTGTGACCAATCAGCAGATAAGTAGCCTCCAATTCTAGCTGTGAAATCCCTTGATAAGCATAGGGCAAATAGTGGTGGCAAATCTATCACTGACACATCTTGCAAAACGGTAACATTGGGGCATGCATGCAAGGTAAGATTCAAAATTTTAATCACTCCCATCGTTGCTACTATTGTCCCATCCAATTACACTACCCCCTTTGATATTACTTCATATTGGAGACCCAGCTGATCAGCTATTTGCTTAGGCATGACAGAACTACTTGCCCTGAATCAATCATGCAATTGTGTACTAGTTTATCCTTAATGATTAATGAAACATAGAATGGAGGGGGCTTCAAAAATTTACCTTGTTGTCCTCCATGATTCCCTTCAGGATGAGCAGCATTTGTGAGGACATTCTCTCGCATATGGACCTGCTGGTTGAAGTTGACCAATTCTTCATGGCAGCTTGTAGAAGATCTCTTTGGCCTGGGATGGATAAAGATTCCCACATTGATATATTCACATTTGTCTTCTTCATTTGATCAATGATGCTAAATGGGGATGAAACATCTCTTTGTTGTCCTTTAGGCGGTACATTCCTTTCTTGTGCATGGGCAGCAACAACAGTTGGCATTTGAGTTGGTTTAGAAGGTGGTTTGGGCTGTCCTTGCATGTTTGGAGCTGCATTTTGCTTACCGACAACTTGTGGAGTGATGGAAGGTTGTAGATCACTTGGAGCCAATGACTTCCCTTCACCAATATTCCTCTTCTTTGATCTTGTGTTAGCTGCTACATTCTAAGAAATTGTTTGATTCATGCCACAAAAATCCTCAGCTTGCCAATTCACAAGTGCGGTATCATTTGTAGCTGTGTTTTGCTGAGATGTCCCTTGTTGCTGATTTGTTTCTTGACTCACTTCACCCTCAACACCAGTATTTGTCACCATCAAGGCTTGGTTTAAAGCACCATTAAAGCACATAGATTGGTTGTGAGGTTCATTGCATGGGAAACACCAATCATACTCTTGAACTATGTTGTTTTGGACTGGCACTAATGCTTTAGAAGCAGATGCAACATTGGGGTTATAGGGCTGAAATGGTCTATTAGCGGGAGGCCTTACTTGGCTTTGATTTTGATTTGCAGCCTAAGCTGGTGACCTATTTTGTTGGTATGGGGCCTAGCCTGGTACTGCGCTTGAGGCTGATACGGTCTAGCACTTTGAGCTTGTTGTCTTTTGATAGTCACCAGCTCATTTCCAAGGTTCTGCAATTGTTTCATAACCTCCTGGAGTTCATTTGAAGCACTAGAGGATGAAGTAGAAGTTTCATTTGAACTTTGATTTCTAGGAGTGGGAATAGGAGCCAAAGTGGGTGTTTGACTAGTGCTTGGATTTTCTAAGTTTGGATACAAGGGCATGGGAGGCCTAGGAGCCAACTTACCAGCTTGAATAAGATAGTTTTCAGCCCTAATGGCAATGCTATAAGCAGCAGGTAAGGTTGTGCCTCCCATAGATTGAATTAACATAGAAATATCAGAATTCAAAGCCTTAAGATAGTATAGAAAAGCACCTTCAGCTGTTGGCCTAATGGCCACTGGAATCCTATCCCAAGACCTTTGAAATCTGAAGTTGAAGTCAGTCAGCTGCTCATTGGGAGCTCTCTTGATAGTTGTCAATTGTTCTAGCAGAGACAAATTGTCTCCCTTTTCTCCAAACTGCTCATGGAGAACTATGCATAACTGATTCCAATTTTGGATAGTACCAGCTCCAAGGCTCCTAAACCATTGCAATGCCCTCCCTTTGAATGAAGATGCCAGTAATTTGATAGCAACATCCATTTCATTTATCTCATGGATTGCACAAACGTTAGCAATGTCTTTGACATGATCACCAGGAGTGGTATGATTTTCTCCAGTGAAAAATGGAATGTTCTTCAATGCTGCAATTGGAACTAGATTCTATGCATTGAGGGCAAGTGGACTACTGCCAGTGAAGTTGACAAAGGGATTCGGTGGTTGTGCCATTCTGATTGGCCTAAGAACCCTTGTTGATGTGAGAAAAGGTCTACCAGGTGGAGGTGTAGACAAAGTCCGGTTAGGTGGAGATGGTGATCTTCGTGGTCTTCTTCCTCTCCTTCCTCTTCCTGGTGATAGTTACAAGTGGACAAATATCCCCTCTTCTTGAGTATCAGACCTGGTTCGAATTCTTCTCATATGCCTGGGTAACGTTTGCTGCTACACCACTGAATTCTACCCCTTCGGAGTCACTAGATGTGTTAGAGAATGATCCTGAAAAAGCTAGATTCTGCCAAGTTACACACCAAACCTGACAATATTTAAACTCAAAATTTTGAAAGACCTGTATATTTGAGATTTTAGGGTTTGGAAATTGATTTGGAATGACAGTCTCGAAAACCGAAAATGCCAGATTTTTGAAATCTGAAATCGAAATACCAAAAACCATGAAATTTTGAAAGTACAAATCTCAAAAATCTAAGAATACCCTTTTGAAGATTATCCCCGATCTATCAACTGGTGAAATTTTGACTTGTTTTGAGCAAGTTAAGCCCTTGAAAATTGATTTCAAAGTTCAGCCTAGAAGGTGAAAAATCTGAAATTGTAAAACCTGCAATTTTTTAGTCTAAAATTCTTGAAAATTCCTTCGAATCTTGTGGAATGACCTCTTGCTCCCACCGGGTGTGCCAAAACTATTGAAGGTGAATCACAGCACACCCGAATGTCTGCAACACGATGGGTTGAGACTCTCAGTGTGATTGCGTAACATGGAGCTTTTCCCAAGTGTGGGACCTTGCGAAAATGGAAAAGCTCTCCGAATGAAGGCCGGTTCCTATTCCTCTATTCAGATGCACACGTAAAAATGTAGAGGGTTTACTCAAAACCTAAACTAACTTTCCAAGGAGACAGGGTAAGAAGATGCATAAAATAAAACCTAAACTACAAAGGTGATGCACCGAGGAATGAAGAACACCTATCTTGCCAATAAACACAAACCATAAAAATGCAATGCAAGATCATGCACAAATAACCAGATTTGTAGTGAAAGATCAAGAGGATGCAAATGAACATAGAGAGGGTTGAGAATCATCCACAGACATGCATTATTTTCTCCAAAGATTGATACAACACACTACAAAATGCCAAGAGGCAAAGTTGCATTACAGTTTTTAATGGGAGGTTTGAACTCCACAAATTCACCTGCCAAAGAGAAGAAGGGAGGGGCAAAACAAGAATGTCTAACCTTTAGAAAGAAGCCCCTCCTTACAATTTATAGGAAGAATGAGAGAGGGAAGAGAGAGGAAATCCAAATCTACCCCAACCACCTCCAGGTTGCATTTAATTTATCTCATTATGGTGGTAGGTGAGAACCCTAGCAAACTTAAAAAGTGGAAAACTGTATTTTGCATTTTTAAGAACTTGTTCCCACCCAATTAAAGATATCTATTCATAGTTGGATAGAGGACCTCGTAAGCTTTCCAAAAAGTCCAACCTTGTGTGAATCTGAGCTCCCTGTGAAAAGTTATGGCCATCTGAATATCTGGGTCAGGGTCTGCTTCCTGTCAGCGCTCAGAATGTTGTGCCTCCTGAAGGTGCGCCATAGGCGCATCCATATTCATGTTGACATACCCTTACATGCACCAAGGCATGAATTATTTCATGTCGACATTCTGTGTCATGCGCCCTTTACGTGCGCCAAGGCGCAACTTCTGCCATGTCGACACTCTCCTACTGCGCGGGCGCGTCCATTTTCATGTCGACACCTTTTGTCGGCGCCTCTTACTGCGCGCCAAGGGCGCATCCATTTTCATGTCGACACCTTCATCATCATGCACCTCTTACCTATATGCAAGGCACATCCATTTTCATGTCGACACCTTCATGCGTGTGCCTCTTACTCGCGCCAAGGGGCACATCCATTTTCATGTCGACACTTTCTTCCGTGCGCCTCTTACCTACGCCAAGGGATGTTGGTGATGCAATAAAAAATCGGGCTCGAGTTTCTTTAATTTCCATATTCTTCTGTTTGTCTATATCTACCCGGGGGGAGATATTTACAATGATTACCACAACCATGAAATCCTATGTGAAACCCTCTTCCACATGCATCTCCATCTCTGTGCTCTTCATACCGACGTTCATCTCCTTTGGAACTATTGGTAATGCTAATTTGGTGCACACCAAGATCAATTACCTCATGAATCTGGTCAATCAATCTACAATCCTTGGTGTCATGTGTGGTTGAGGTACATATCTTGCAATAACAAGATACATTTTTACAGATCACACGCTGTAGTAGGGGGCACCTACTTACATCATGGTCCTCATGACATATTTCACAATTTACCGCTATGACATGCACCACCTTCCGGGTACATATCCCACCATTATCCTATGTGTGCCCTTCTACGTTACAATTGTACACCACATCCCACTTTGAATCTCTGGGCTGTGTTGGTAGATAATTTCTCCAATTTCTTAGCCATGGTAGAAATCTAAGCCTCTAGGAATGGGCTAATACCAGTGTCAACACTACCAACTACCTCAGTGCGTAAAGCATATTCTAACGCTTCACGCAGGTCCGTGAATGTTTTATGAGACAAATCCCTCCTAAAGGGTGTGATCAACCCTCGACAAACCACTGAGCATGTTGTGAAGGGTAGATATCATAAGATAGTTTAGAAAATAGAGTTTTAAAGCATGCATCATATTCCCTCATGCTCTCTACCATTCCCTATTGGATTTCTTTGAGAGAGCTAATGCTCTTCTGTTCAAACTCAGGTATGTGGAATTCCGCCAAGAATACATTTCTCAACGTGGTATAATCCACAATAGTCTGATGAGGGTCATAATTTCTATACCAACTATGCACGCGTCCTTGCAAGGTCATTGTAAATTGGTGGCCTTTCGATCTCGGGTTCATGATCCCTTTTACACACCACAAGCAGCTCACACTTATGCACATGCTCTGTGGCATCTTCTATCCCACTATAATCTGGTAAGTGTAGAGACATCTCAAAGAAGACTTGTGGAGGTGGCTGAGGTCCTTGTCCTCCCGATCTAGTCCCTTAGTTCCCTCCATTGTTTCCTCCTCCACTGGATCCACTAGATCCTAAGCCACCAGCTCCATCACTTCCACCTCTAGATCCTCCTGTGTTAAGTACAGGGCCCATGTTTTTCATGCCAAATGCTCCCATCGTCCCACTAAATTGCACCCGACAAATTGTGAGCTAGTGCCACACCCAGTCATATTTCCCCCACCACTTCCTAATGCGCTCCAAAACCAATTGGGTATGTTCCTTGTCCAAACATTCCACCAAATACTGGAATAGTGTGTGAAGCCATAGAAGTCCCAAACGAGAAGTTGTACTTCTATGTGTTGATCGGTTTTTTCCACTAATATCAAATGGATCAACTGTACTTTTCCCTCATTCAAAGAAACCAAGCACCAAGGTTTGTCACTAGGTGGGGTTAGATGCACACCAATGACTCTTCTTTCTCTACACGATGGACTCTCATCAGAAGCCACAAGGTTTTCTCTTCCACGCTTACCAAGATGGGGTATCACAGACTGTTTGGGTTCCACATCCTTCATGTGAACTTCAACTCCTTTCCACCATATTTGGCTCCATAACCCCCTTGTAATCCCATGTTGTCTATCAATCTCCCTTTCACACACTTCATTATACTTGAGCCATCTCTCCTTTCTTTCCTTTTCAGTCATTATATCATCCATCTATCCCCAACCTAGCTTCCTCACCAAGCACTCAGAGTGGTTTATCCGGCCATAGGAAATGCCTTTAAACCCATGGTTACCATCAAGATTTTGATTACCAAGGGAATAACACACAGAAATGATCCTCTGGGCTCCCGTAAAAACTCAAACTCGGCAACTTCTGGACAGGAATACGTGGAAATGGCATATTCTAGAGTGTAGCTAGTCAATACTCCCTTCCACCAATGATCTATAGCACAAGTCCACGTTAGATCAGCATCTTGCAAGTTCTGATATGTTTCTTGGGTCCAAGGGTGTGACTTATAATACCACCCGATCTAGATGTATAAGCTGAGATCCATTCAAATAACTCTACTGGGAAATAGCAGAAGAAGGTTTCATATAACTCATGATAAAGAGTTTCCTCCACCCATCTTTATGTGTTAAACCCAGGTCCAGTATTGAATCTCTGAGTGAATTCGTCCTCCGTGCTTTTAAACTATCTTCAATACCTTCAAGTGTTAAGCACTCGCCATCAATTTTCACACAGATCATGATGTATGCCATGTTCCACTATGACTTCAAAAAGAGGTCCCGAAACAGAACCAAGATGTATTCATTTTTTCACCCCACTAAGAACAATGGAGCCTCATGTGCGTCAACCTATCACCCAGCGAGCACCGGGCACTCACCCGAGGCACGCGAGAGGGAGCCAAGTCTCTATTTTATGTGAGTTCAGTGGAAGGCATAATTCATGATTCTAACTTAGTTATTTAACAGACATGAAGAAGCTATAGATCTCAAGACGACTTCTACACCCCTTCAGTCATAATAGTAACAAAGCGCATAACAAAATTAACTAGAAATAGGAAGTTGTAAATCCATAATTAGACTAACATTCAAGTAAAGTTCATGATTATACAAGATCAAAATCATAGTGGAAACATGAAGATAATATAGGAAGGAGATCTTAACATAAACATAGTGGTAACCTTATCACATTCATTCATAGTATTACTCCAAAACATCATAGAGAGGTGGACCACAGTCATGTGCCATATCTGGATCCATACATGTATGCTTACAAAATAAAATTTGCATTCCCCATTTCCCCATTACATCCTTCCTAGAATCATCTACCCAATTATCCCATAGTTCTCACGGTAATTCTACAGAGCTTCACTACCTTACTTGTGTCTCTGTTCTTTGCCAAGGGTGCGCGTATAAATAGGCATCTGAGCTCTAACAAACTCTTTTGCAACCTCAGATCTACCCCAAGTGTCAAGGTGTGGGTCACCCTAGGCACATGCCTCTCCATGTCATGATTAGCTTTTTGGATCTTCCTATCACAAGGTATATTCCTTCCAGGACACCCTATCACCAGGCTGGAACCTTATCCAAATGGAACACGTTCTTCATGTGTTCTGTCCAAAAGGCTGAAAATGGCTAAGTCCCGAATTGTTCTTCGCGTGGCGTGCGTGTCCTTGGTTCTCCAAGAATCCTTTTGAATTTTTCCTTGCGAGCTTCCTTCAGCCGTGTGCACCTACGTGCCTTTAAGATTTGGAAGCTATATCAGGGGCCCAACAAAATTATTCTTGACCCGTCTTTCTTCTTGTCGGTGCATATTCTAAGCTTTTTTGTGACTTTGCCTTCCCACTACCGCTTACGCATGTATTTTTGGAAGATATTTTATCTTTTAAAATTCTTTTGACCAATCAAAAACCTCGAAAATAAGTTAAAACAAATAAATCAATCAAAAAAATTTAAAAAAACCAAAAAAATGTTGGAAAATAGAAAAATGGCTTAAAATTGATTAAACCAATCATCTACAAAGCTGAAATCTATTTCTATTACATGGCACTCATCCCAGATCTTGCTGACATTCTCAACATCATTTGAAACAATGACTCACGCATCACCAAAATCTTCAATCACCTAAATAAGTTATTTTTCTTACTTCATCTATGCTTTGGGACACTATCAATTACACAGAATTTGTTTTTGTCGTGCACATTACTTTTTTTTATAGGATGGAAGTGTCCTCCATCTTCCCCCTTGCATAATACACCTTGCTTGTGGCATCATTCTTTAACCTATTCATTTATCAAAACATTTGGGAATTCATCTCGATAAAAAATATTTTTTGCAACTATCTTGAATGTTGTTGGTTTAAGTGTGTGTGATTGTACTTATTTCCTGTCAGGTGATTCATTTTATTTCTTGTATTGCATTGCATTCATGTGTTTTGCATGGAGTTAGTTGTTTTCGCAAGGATGGTTGTTTGTATCTTGGCTTTTAATGTCATTTTACACTTCCGTCGCATGCTCACATTTTAATAAGGACCCATGAGGAGGATTCTAAGCATTATGATGATTAAAATATTGTTAGCAATTGATTTGTGGATAGCTCAATATCCCTTTTCTTCTAGTTTCTCATCTTCTCTAAACACTTTTCTCTCTATTTGTTTCTTTTTTATTGTCGATCGAGTTTCTTCATCACCCCATCGAAACTCAAGGGGGCATTCATCATCCTTCACCCTATTAATTTTTCTTCTACCCCTTAAAACATTTTCTACTTGTTTGTGTTTGTTTACTTTCTTTGAAGTGACATAGCTTACATCACCTCAAAGAGGGGAAAATGTAGACACTGGAGTTTGATCAATACACTATTATTTCTAATAGTTCACTAATGGTTCTTCCTTTTGCAAATTGATGACACACCGCCTTGATTAGGCCTAACTCCCTTCCTATGACACCCTTTTGGTCATTTTTCCTCTTATAAAACATTTAAACAAGTAGTTATAGCCTCCTTCTAACTACATTATATTCTTATTCACTTCTATCTTGCTTCTATTAGCTCCCCGGAAGATCAATCCACTTCGTTGGATTGAGTAAGCCCTTCAAAACCCTTATAGAACCCTAATTACTCTCTAAGAGAGATTAATTAGTCTAACCTAGGTTAATTACCCTCTAACATAGTCAAATCACACTTTGACTTGCTAAAGTGCTTTTTGGACTTTAGCCTTTGTCCCACATGCACCCAAATCTCCCTTTTCTTCCAAACCAAAAACTATAAATAGGGATATACCCCTCCCTCATTTCCTAATAATTCTCTCTTCTTCCTAGCACAAATTATAGCAATTTGGTTAGGCTTTAGTTTATATTTCATTTTCTTTTATTTGAGCTAAAAGCATTTAATCTTATATTTCATAGCATTAACATAGAGTAAAAGGAAGATCCATTTTCCTTAAAGCCATTAATGGGGAGACCTCTTTCTTTTAACACATAAAATAAATGCTTAGATCCTCTTAGGTTCATTATTTCAAGATTTCAAAGAATAGAGATTAACTTCATTTGCTTAGTTTGCATGTTTATTTCAAATTAATTTATGCAAAGAAGGAAACCTTTCTCATTTCTTATCACATGGTCCATTGATTAGATTGTTAAAATCCTCTAGGGTTTATTTAGAGATTCTTGCCCCAAATCATGGCTTTTACAACTTTTCCTTAAACATAGTCCCCTTCCACAACCTCCTTCAAAACACCCCTCATTCCTGTCATAGTGTGTTTGATTATGATCCTGATCCTCGTGCTCATTCTTACCCTTAGAACTATCTATTATACTTGTCTATCGTACCCCAAGGTCTATAGCATCCTAGATTTGACCAATCAACTAACAATCCTCAGTATCATGGGTCGTGGACCTACAAATTTTGCAAAAGTAAGATACATTCTTCCTTATCGCTTGTTATAACAAGGACATTGACTAGCATCATGATTCAAATGATAAATTTCACAGTCTAATAGTAATGAGTGTATAGATCAGCGAGGGAAACTATCCTTGGTGTGACCTTCCACTTCACAATCTATACACCAAATTCTGAGCGCATTTCATGGGATGAATTTGCTGATAGCTTCTCTAACTACTTTGCCATAGCTACAATTTGTGCCTCTAAGAATGGACTAATGCTAGTGTCAATGCTCCCAACTACCTCAGCATGTAAATCTGCTTCCAGTGCTTCACGTGGATTAGTGTATGTCTTATGTGATATCACCCTTCTAAAAGGTGTAATCAATCCTCCAACGAACCATTGTGCATGTTGGATAACATGAATATCATAAGATAGCTTAGATAGAAGTGTCTTAAAACAAGCATCATACTCACGTACACTCTCAGTAGTGCCTTGCTTGATATCCTTGAGCACACTTATACTCTTCTGCTCAAACTCAGGTATATGGAACTCTTTCAAGAAAGCATCTCTCAATGCTGCATAATCCACACAAGTTTGATCTAGGGTCAAATTTCCTATACTAGTTGTGTGCACACCCCTATAATGTAGTGGTGAATTGACTTGCCTTTCACTCAGTAGTCGTGATCCCTTTAGCACGCCACAAGATTTCACACATATGCACATGTTTGGTAGCATCCTCTATACCTCTATACTCCGGGAGATGAAGAGACATCTCCATGTAGATATTTTGTGGTTGTTGTGGACCTTGACCACTTGATCTAGAACCTCCTATGTTCCCTCTACCTCCAGAACCACCAGATCCACCAGAACTAGAACCACCTATACCTCCTGATCCACCACCTATAGTTAGAATAGGGCATGTATACATACTCCCTTGTGCTCGAAAATAGTACTATCATTGAACCCCTACAATCTGTGAGGTAGTTCCACTTCCAGAGGTGAATCCAACATTTGTGTGGATGATGCACCTAAGAATGCTCCTCCAAATGACATTGAAGTCATCTATCCTGCCATTGATGTACTTGATCCCTAACTTACTCCTACTCTCCTACTTCCCAAGTTAGTTTGTTGGTTACTTGTTATACTAGATACTGAAAAACCAAGCGCAAGGGCTAGGTCACAGGTGGATTAAGATGCGCCACGGTCTAGGTAGTCTCTATTGGTGTACTTCCATGTGAGGCCAAGGGGGATCTCTATCATGCTTTCCAAGATGGGGGAGTTCTTGATGCTCTGGCTCCACATCTTCTACATGAGTTGTAAATCCTTCATGAGCCATCTCTCTCCTCCATGCCATACTCTATGTAATAGAGAGCGGCTTCTTTATCTCCCTCTCGCGTGCCTCATTATACTTAAACCGTCTTTCCTCTCTCTACTTCTCTACCGCTAGGCTTGCCATATTAAACCAAACTTGTTCCTACCCCCACGCATGGTGAATTTTAGTTAGCCATCAGTTTACTCTCTAGGTTCAAAGTTACCATTAAGATCTTGATCGCCAGTGGAATACCTTACAAATATGTTCCTCTTGGATACCACAAAAATTGGAACTCAGCTACCTCTGGGAAAGAGTACATCGAAATTGAATATTCTATAATATAATTGTTTAGAACACCATGAAACCACGTATCCACCACGCGAGTCCAGATCAGATCAGCATCATAGAGGGCCTAAAATTCTTCCTATGTCTAGACAAGTGTGTGATACCTCCAATTCCACTGAGATGCATAAGCAGTAAGCCACTCATATAGTTCTACTAGAAAGATAGCAAAAAATCTCTCATATAGGTTTTGTTCTACCCAAGTGCATGTGTTAAACTTAGATCCACTGCTGAATTGTTGTGCATATTCTTCCTCCAGATCGTGTATCCATTCCTCAATACTTGCTAGAGTTAACCGGTACATCTTCATTGCGAACCATCTTGAAAACAATTGAAAAAGAGGTCCGAAAATGGAACCAATGATGCAGCCTAGAATTTACCAGATAACACCCTAGTCATGTTGGCACATCACTCAGCCTAGACTGAGTGCTCACCCAAAGTGTGCAAAGGTACCAAGTCCCTCTTTAGGGTTGTTATAATAGGATGTTAACATGATGAAGGAAGTAACATATAGGTTCATAACCGATCCATCATTCCACAATGCATGCTACACTCAGATATATGAAATAACAAGATTAAACAGTAATCATGATTGAATTAATAACATACACTACTCAACTACACAGAATGATACTTAGATTCAACCAATATATTCCATCTATTAATAAATACAGAATCTCCTTACAGTATTGTAAATCTATACCAACGTGCATATGGAGCAGATGATGTAGTTTAATCATATGTGTACATTCTTTGTTACACATACATACATCTCCTTCCATACATCCAGCTCTCTCTCTTTTTATATATGTATATATCTGTATATATCTCCTATGCACCTAACATCATATATATATGGTGGGGACTTTCCCTTCACCGCTTATCTATTCCAAAAATAGGCCGCATGCTATTAATAGCCACACACCATTTACAATCATAGCCACAAATGCAAGTGCACTATATATAGTCCTCTTGTAGTTAACTGAAGTGTTAATTCTATTCTTAGCTTGTCTTCATGCATAAACACTTTGAATTGCTTCTCCAAAGATAGACAATGCATGACGCACACATATTTGCAGCATTGATGTG
Source organism: Taxus wallichiana var. yunnanensis (assembly GCA_018340775.1). Taxonomy (NCBI): domain Eukaryota; kingdom Viridiplantae; phylum Streptophyta; class Pinopsida; order Cupressales; family Taxaceae; genus Taxus; species Taxus wallichiana. The sequence goes on from CM031238.1 coordinate 542,412,258, forward strand.
TTCTGCATGCCATCTTCTAAAACTAGGTCTTCATGCTCAAAATCAGCTAAGTCCTAAAATTTAAACTTGCCTTCCGCATGCCAGTCCTTCCTATCCTTTCGTGCCCTTGGTTCCAAGCCTTCTATCCTGCACGGAATCCTTGTGTGATCTTTGACAAGTATTCTTTGATCAACAATTTTCATGGGATGACTAATTGAATATGTTCACATCAACGAACAATTTATAATCTTGAGTTGATAAGGGAATGAGAGACACGAGATAATCCATGGTATGTTTAGATGATCTTGGAATTATTTGGATAGTGTAACTATCAAATTCCTCAAGGAGGAATTCAAGAATGGCTTAATATTTTTGTAGAATTTCATTTCTTACATTGATAAATTCCTTTGATTTGATTAAGGACAAGTTGTGAGTCTCTGTAGATTTCAAATATTTTAACACTAAGCATGACACGGTTTGGATACCCATGATTAAAGCTTCATATTTGGCCATGTTGTTATTACATTTAAAATTAATTTTAATGATAGAGGGATAGGAGTCCCCTAGGGAGGTATGATGACAATATCATCCCCTCCCCCTTACTGGCATTTGGATCCATCAAAGAAGATTCATATTGAGAGGGGTTTATTCTTAATAGATAATGATATTAATGGATTCATCGGGAAATTTTTGTGAGGTGGTTGATTTTTTAAGAGAGGGGCCTCAACGAGATAGTCGGTGATAGATTTTCCTTTGATATATTTTTTTAGGAGAAATCCAAAATCAAACTATATCATAATCATAATTCACCAAGTGATATGGTTTAGAGTGCATGGTCTTAATTGGGTTAAATATAGTAACAACATAAGTCTTGTGGTTGAGTAGATAATGGTGTAGTTTGGAAGTTGAAAAGTACAAGCAACAACACAACCTTTTGGATTTATTATAATGGATTTTGTATTCATGGAGAGTGTGGCTTATTTAGTAAACAGCATGTTCACAACCCTACTCATCTTGATGAGAAAGTATGTCACATATGGCATTATTTTTAGTTGATATGTAAAGGTAAATAGGTTCCTCTTAATGTGGAGGTGTGAGTACAGGAGGTGATAGGAGGTACTATTTAAGGTTGCTGAAGGCCTTTTGAAAATTGTGATCCCATCTAAATTTTATATATTTTCGAAGGAGATGACGAAAAGGCTGATAATGATTTGAAACTTGTTATATAAAGTGATGGATGGATTGAATCTTACCCTATAGGATTCATATATGTTTGAGGTTTGATGGAGGAGGAATTTCTATAATATCCTTAATCTTGGTGGGGTCTACTTCAATGCCTCGAATAGACACAATGAACCCTAAGAGATTACCGATGAGGACACCAAACACACACTCAACAAGATTAAGATGAAGAAAGTATTAAATAAGATCAATGAATATTGCATCTAAGAAAACAAGGAGATCTTTTTGTTGCTTTGATTTTCCCAAAAGATCATCAATGTAATCTTCTACGGTTTTGTGGATAAGGTCATGGAATATGTATGTCATAGCACATTGATAAGTGGCCCTTGCATTTTTAAGTTTGAAAGTCATAACACGGTATCATAAATTCCCCAAGGAGTGATGAAGGAAATTTTATGTTGATCTTTGGTGGTGACGAGAATTTTATCGTAACCAGAGAAGCCATCCATAAGAGAGAGCATCTAGTGGTTGGTTGTTACATCGACAAGCTAGTTGATGTTTGGAAGAGGGAAATCATCTTTAGGAAAAGTGAGATTGAGATCTCGAATTCGGTACAAATGTGTAATTTTCCTAAGGCCTTAGTTATGAGTACAATATTAGAGACCCATTGTGGATAATCAATGGGTATGATAAACTTAGCAGAGAGTAAACATTGTAACTCTTCTTTGATAAGAAGAGCTATATAGATAAGGCAACAAAGGAACTGATGGATTGGCTAACATTTGGATGCATAGCCCTATTCTTCAATAATGATCTAAGTTAGAGGACCTTCCTAGTCAAATTATATATATCATCACCAATGATAAGAATGATGACATCATCAATGGGGAGGGTGGTATTTCCTATCATAGCATTCATAAATGGAAGGATTGGTTCTTTAATTTAACTCATACCGGGAGGAAAGTACTCACTGTAATAATTCTCCTTTTAATCATAAGTGTGTGAGAATTACTCATTACATTAAGTCTTTTATTCATTTTTCTTACATGTTTATGTGGGTGTTGACATTCTGTAAATTTCTAGTCTACCATTAGTTTCAAAATGTAGATGAATAGAGGTATTTCCAGCACTATGGGAGGTGATTGGGATATACTAGAGCTGATTTCCTATGTCGATGTCAAATCTGACCAAAATTTTGGTGGAAGATTCATAGGGGGTGACTAATTTCATGAATAGAATCATTGGAAATGATCCTGCAATTTCTAAATATTTTTCCCTTAGATGGAATAACAAAGTTATGACTATGCATAGCTTGATAATCACTATGAATAGGGAGATTATCGATGAAATCACAAGCATGGAGTGTGATGAGAGAAAATATATTAAAGATGAGAGGAGAAGGGATGAGCTAATTAAGACCTTTTTAATAATGAAGGAATCTCCTTTAATCAAAATGGTTTCTGATGTCACAGTTCCACATAGATGGCATAACATACACCTTCAAATCATGAAATACTTAATTTTTAAAGGTAAACAAAGTGTGATCTATTAACTACCATCACTTCATGCTTATTAATCACTTTAAAGTTCATAGAATCATCCTTATTGCATATTGAATTCTCTTGAAAATTCAATTATCTCTTTCCAAAGTGAATCCACTAATGATGTCATTCATCGAGGGCTTAGTTGGTTAAGATAGGTGGCCCTCTTGGAGGAAATAAATTCTTGACCCTATTGTGATAGATTTTGGTATCAAGATTAATACGGTCATCACAGAGGAAGATGAGGAGTATATCCCTAATCTCTTGATGGATAATGTAATATATGATATAGCTACGCATGTTGAAGAAATTATTTCTATTAAAAAGAGAGGAAATCCTTAAAACATAATTTTTGGATTCTACCCCAAAGGAGGTGGTGGTAAAAGTCCCTAAGTACCCCCTCCCACCTAAAATTTGCAAAAAAAAGTAAAAAAATTATGAGGACAATCTTACTACCCCCTAGATAAAATTCATAAATTCATTGAGTTGGATGTCAAATTGGAAAAATTGGCATGTAAACTCTCCAAAAACCAGAAAATTTAAAAATAGTCTAAAAGAGGAAACTAATAAATTCAAAAGCATCCTTGTTATCTATAGGGCTAAAGGGAATGCTTGGAGTGGAAATGAAATTAGTGAAAAAAAATATTGACAGTGAGAGGATTGGTAAAAAGGGATTCAAAACTCCCCCTAGCATAATGTTATCGAGAAAATTGTCATGTGAACAAACATGTGAATTTCTTGCCAATGCTCTGGGAATCTAAGTCCCTTTACTTAACCGGTGCAGCTATCTTATATGCATGTGTGATTAAAAGTGGATTTCTTTGGTGGCCTTTCGACGGGGGATCCAACATGGGCACTCCACTTATCCTATGGTAAACCTAGCAATCTCTTGCTATGGGAGAATTTTTTTGAAGAGTGGGAAAGGGGAGTGAGAAAAGAGGTAGGAGAAATAATGTTGTAGGTAGAAAATCATATTCCTACACACACTAGTTATAAATTTTATCACATGCACTTGAATTGAGAAGAAAACAAATCTATGTAATAAAGCAACAAGATAGAATAGTATTTAATGAGCACAAAGTATCACTAAACTCTTCAATCAAAAAGGATAAAATTCCTTCTTCCTTTATTAAAGCTCAAGTAGAAATTGTACATAGTATGAGAATGGAAGACATTGAGAATAGGGGAAAAGTGGCTAAGTCTTTTCACTCACAAGTGAGAAAAATCTCTCTCATGAACTTACTAGTATACAACCAAAGCTAGAAGAATTTCAGAATTAGAACCCTTTGGAATGAAGAGCTCATTAGAATTTATAGCAATATTAATTGTCCTTTCACCTCCCTCATATGACTCTTCATTTCCATCTTCCACTCGTGGCCTTTTTTTTCCATGATTTAAGTATCTCTCTTATAATTTTGAGAAAATAATATTTACAAATTTAAAATACATCACTTAAGTTAATAGGACAAAATATAATGATGACACATAACCAAGAATTAGAATGGGGAGAGAAACTAGAGAGGGAAAGAGAGGGAGAGGGAAGGGATGAAGGGGAAAACACTCCTTGTGAAAAAATGCTTTGAATGCCTTGATGCAGCCATGAACTTTGAGTGAATATTTTTTCCACTGGTGATCTTCTACACTGATGAAGATTGCTCCCTTGAATAAATTTGAATCATTTTCCTGATCTAGTGATGACCACAAGCTCTATGATGCATGGACATCCTTGACCATAGAATGAGTGTTTAGAAACATTTTCTAATGTTTACCGTTGTAAGCTCGAGATGAACACATACAATGCCCCATGATGAACCTCCTTGAAACATGGTTGATGAAATCCTTGACTCAATGAAATTGTTTACGATCAACTCTCTTTGAATCTCCCAACTTATTAAGTGATGAATATGAATTCACATGATGTTCCTTGTGATTCCCTACTTTTTAATATGATATTATCGTTCCAAACTACGAAAATCGCCATCTCTTCATGATTGATTACACCTAAGAAACTAGACCAACCTGTGCACTAGAAATTCATGTTTCCTTAACACTTACTATATTTGGAAGGACAACTTAATATATTTATTAAGTTTCAGTTTAGTTTTCTTTCTGGACCCCAAATGGTTATATTGACCTGAATGATTATCCCTTAATGTCTTAGTGTGCCAAACTTGCCCTTTGAGAACAACTGGTATTTTTAGAATATGAGCCCATGCTCTGCCATTCTGGAACATATCACCTGTCTTTCTCTAGTTTCACCTTCTAAACCTTCTACCATATTCCAACCTCCTTTTTTCCCGATATATTTCTATTTTTAGCACATTTCTATTTTTAGCAGGTTATTATTTGGGGAACTATTTTTTGGGAAGAAGTTGTTTGTTGTCTTACTTTCCATTTTACCCCTTTTCTGATTGTCCCAAGTGATCAAACTTGTAATTCAATGGGACTCATAAATTATAGCATGTGATGTAGTATAACATATGCTATTTTTAGTAAGTGGTGAAAATGACCTATTTCTGCAATGGGAACATCTTTTTGGATTCGGCTCTTTGTCATGAACTCGTGCTCCAATTTTCATCATGATTCACTTTCGGAAAGCTCATAAATGAAAAATGAAAATTTTATGCAGTAAGAGCTTCACGTATAGAGCTACCTCAGGCATAATACTACGATAAAAATTAGTCCTTCATATCTTGAGAAACTGGAAACTTCATCATACAAAAACTAGTTTGATAGATACTAGATTTTGTTTTGGATACCCTTCCCTCTTAATTTGAATGATTTCACCCACGGATCTTTGGGAATTTGATAATTTCTTATAAGATGGAAGAATTCTGATATAAAACACATCCCTCCATATCCCTAAAAAATAGGGAATTCATGGCGCAAAAACTATTTCACACAAAACTATATTTTTCAACGATCATTCCCCTCAATTTTTGTGTGATTTCACCACTTTGGAACCCCGAGAAGTGGAGAGGTAGCTCACCGATTTTTTCCACTCTTTTGTGTCATGGCAGCCATTAAAGGATCTTGAAATTTTTAGGTTTTTTTTTTCATCTCCATTCATGAATAAATAAACTTCATTGTGATAGGTTTTTACTTCTGGTGCTTCACACAAAATTTTACTTCAATCTAACAACTGGTTTGAAGGGAAATACAACTTTTTCTTCATTGAGCAGAAAGGAGATTTATTCGTTGTGAATGCTTTGTTGCATGAGAGGAGAATTTCAAAGTATTTTTTTATGGTCTTGGATAGAGTAATAAACATAAAAATATGGTTTATTGCTTCGTGCACTAGTTTGCAAGATTTGTATGAATTTCCATTTTACGGCAATGAAGATTTTCATTGTTTTCTTCTTCGTTGTTCTTCATTTCTCCTTCTTAACTTGATGAAAAATCCTTCTAAGACCTGCATATCACCATGGGAAAGGTATTTCAGTTCCTTGGTTTAGCTGGTTTAATAATTTTCAATGGCGGAGTGATGGTAGAAGGTTGTAGAGGAAGTATGGAGATATGGTTGTGCACGGGAGTGTAAGAAGTTAGAAGCGGGAAGTAGGTAAATATTTAAAATTTTAAAATCATCATGATGAGAGAGGTCTATGTGCATTTTATTTTCCTTGATGTCCCTCACCTCAAAGGGACATGAGGGACATCAATTTCCATGGTGATCAAGAAGGTGACACATGGCAACGATCCGATGGCAAGGAGTGAGTGCTCCAAAATTAGCTTTAAAGCACTAAGGGTTGGAAGTGGGTCACATGGGTGACCAAAAGTCTCTCCTAGGGGTATGGGAACATTTTTCAAGGTTTTATTTCCTAACTTGTGAGGGATGTGTGGGACATCAAATTCCATGGCAATCATGGAGCTGACATGTGGCAGAGATCCAACGATACGGGTTTTGAGCTCCAAATTACACCCGGGGCTGAATTGGCAATCCTGATGGTTACATGGGGTTCCAGAGGTCACATGGGAGCTGGGAAACTTTTTCCAAGGTTAATTTCCCTAACCCTTAGGTATTTTTGGGATAAAATCTCGTCAGGATCACGGAGTGAGACGTGTTCTCCCAAAATTTGGCTAACTCCTAAACTCACTTCAAGAGGACAACTTTGCGGCGATGATGATAACTTGAGCTCTTGATGGAGTTTTTCAAAACAATTTTATATGATCCTTACTATAAATTTCCTTTTAAATTCAATGGTGGGGTCTCATGTATTCATTATTCCATTTTATCCCTAAAAATCTGATTTTTTATTTGGTACTCCACATGTGCCTATAAAACACTTCTGCTAGACCTAATGCACCAAATTATTGTGAAAATTATGATTTCACCATCATTTAGGGCTTGGATTTATATTTTTGGATATGTTTTATTTACTCCTAACTCCATCCAAAACTCTTGGAATCACCTTCTAAAGCTCGTGTGGTTGTTTTTGCATGTGTCTTGGCTAGCAGTGTGAACCCTAATTTTGGAAAAATTCCCAACTTCTCCAAGACCTTCCAAAATATTCTGAATCATTTCCATGATGTCCCAAGACCTTTGAATCACCTCCACATATATTTTGGCTCTTCTGCTCTACTCCATGGGGTTGTTCCAACCCTAGGAAGGCCAGTGATAGCCCTTCCCACAACTGTCTGTAGCTTGCAACTTTTAATGATCTCCTAATTTCACCTAGGGGAATGAATGGACTTTCCTAAATCAACTAGGGGATGAGATAAAATTAATTGGGAGGTCACTTGGACTGATTGGACATACCCAAGGTGTCTTGGAATGATAAGACTTGAAAAAATTAACACAGGGGTATAGTTGTCATGCTTAGAAATTGTTAATTTCCTTGTTGCACATTTGCATGACAACAGATGGCTCTAGCTTGGGGACATGACATGGAATGAGTGTAGTGAATACATGACATGGAGAATCCCAGAATCTCAACATTTCAAAACAAATACCAGTGCCTTATCCATTGGGCCCTGTGGAGTCATGTATAACTTATGAGAGAGAGAGAGAGAGAGAAGAAAAACACACAAAACAAGGAGAAAGGGAAACACATGAAACACAACATAAAGGGAAACACACCATAGAAAGGAAATTATATACAAGGGGAGGGAAATTTATAGAGGTGGGAAAAGGATATACACATACCCGGAATGGGTTGAGAAAAGTACATGCCATCATGAAATAATGGATTAAAGTATGACCATTGAAGCAAAAAAACTATTATTTGATCAAACCATGCTTTGGTGATGGATTTGCATGGCTTGAGAAGAATAAGGCTGACCATAATTCCATCTTGGTACTCATACTACACAGAGAATGTTCTTGCATCCAATGAACACTTCATCACTTTCTCAAAACTCATGTACCTTAATGCTCCGCTTTACATCTTGTGACCATGTGACACCGTTCTTCCATGTCTTCAAGAGTGGGAAAATTTCTCCTATCATGAAAACATTCATCTCCTTTGATTTGTGACTTAAAATTTTCTCTTATATTAGAAAAACACTTGGAAGGAGTGAGAACAAACTGATTTTCTTCCCATTCAAGAACTTCCCCAAACATCCCGCTTTGTTTCTTTGAGAAAGTGTTTTTAGACATGGAGGTTAAATCATTGAGCTGGAGATATTCATCATCCTTGAGATATTGTTGCAGCATGGGAACATTTTCAAGGTGAAATATGCTTGGAGGATGGTGAGTGCAATATGATTTTGGATCATTTGGCAAGAATCATGCATACTCCTGCTTTGTTGTCTAGAGAAATGGTTGCCAATATGCATTTGTTCGGAGTGCATCTTGATATCATTTTCAAAATTATAGATTTTGGTTTGGTCGTATAAGCATTCTTCACCCTTCATTGGATTTTTCCATATGAACTCTTGTTTTTCATTGATGAACCATTCCAAAATGGTGGGAGAAATTTGGTTTTGAATATACTCCCTAACATTGCTGCAGATTTTCATTATGTTTAAATAACTTTCTTAAATCCAAATCAGCTCAATGTTTTCCATGTTATCTTCTTCCATGGTGGAGGTGTTGTCTTCAAAATTGAAGATGTTCAAAGGAGATTCATGAATTTTTCTTCTTTTTCACTCATGAACTTCTTCAAATGGTGTGGAAGAAAAATACATGCTTTCATGTACATTCTCATCAACTTAAGTATTAGAGAAGTCATCAAGCTTATCCAACTTCTCCATCTCAACATCAAAAATTGGTGCATCAAAATAAGAAGCAAAAATTGACTCATACATGTCTTATATCTCCATGGCCCGGGTTAAGAGTTCAAGACTGAGTTGAGGATCTTTAGTTTCTTCTGTAGCCTTCAAGATATCTTGTACAAATAGTTCTTTTGAAATTTCCATAGGCTCATTTTTATCTTCATTAGAAGAATATTATTTTTGTGCCTCTAGGAGATGGTTAAAAATATGATCCATACGAGCCCATGATTCATTTGAAACATCCTCATTCACCTCTTCCATGCTTTGCATTGCCAAAGATTCATTTTCTTGCAAACACAGCATACTTGATTCATGAAACCTATTAAAAAGGAGAAGAGGTCCAAGCTTCGTGGGAAGGGCACTCCTTCAAGATAAAAATCCATATCATCTTCTTCTTGGTAAGAAGTAGGGAACTATGTTGGGAAGCAGTATGAGAAGAATTTTCAGCTACATCTTAACCATCCATTATTGAATATTCCTACTCAAGTGAAAGATGAAAGGTTTTTTCACCATGATGATGATTTTGCTCCCTGAGTGAGTAGAGGTTATGTTTAAATTGTTCATTCTCCTTATATTTGAAGAGAGTGGGATTCTTCCATTTTATCATCCATGATTGCATCGAGAAGAGAGTTTGATTCTTTGACTTCCTCCATTTCTTCATGCAACATTTCTACATCACTTGAAGAATCAAAATAGGAGGGAAGATTATCTATGACCATCTTGAATTCATCATCTTTGGACCATGATGTTGGGTGAATTTCTTGCACTTCTTCACATCTCTCCATTTCATCATTAATTGCAATATCAAAACTTTAAAAGAGATCATCTATGCTTACTTTGAATTGGATGTCTTCTTCATCATTGGTGAAGTATTCAGAGAGTATTGGATCATCCATTATGCAGCAAGGATCTTCCTTTATTGAATATATTATTCCCCCATGGGTTATGACTCGAGCCAAATGGAATTTTTGAATGGTGATTTTATCTTTGTCTCTTCTACTTCTTCCTCCATGATGTTGCTTTGGATTTCATCGGGAGGTTCCATGACAAGATCTTCTTCATAAGTATCCAAGAATATTTTGAGAATGAAACCCTCATAGTATGGGAAGAAATCCGGGTCTTCTTCCATATGGTGCATCTCATCTTCTTCCTCCATTTTATGTGGAGCTTCAAGATGTTCATATATTCTCTGTAGAGCTATAGCATACCTTCAAATTTCATCAAAGACTTCGGGGTAAAAATTTCCTTCTATTATTCTTTGAATCCTTTCCATATATTATATTTTTTGAATATTAATTTATTCATCACTGTATGCAATGAATTCATCTAGAGAATGGTGGAAGAAGGAAAATGTTCTCAATTTTGTAGTGAGCTGTGTAAGATTGCAAAAATCTTCTTCAATGGATCTTGCACCATCATGTATTTTGTCATCTTCTTGAATGTTGATTTTATCTTCATTGGAAGGCTTAAGGATAGGATTTTCTTCAGTGGAATTCAAGAACCTTTTGGGTATGAAAACCTTGTGATATGAGTGATCATCAAGATCTTCCTTCATAAGATGAATCTCTTCTTCTTCTTCCTCGCTATGGGTTGTTTCAAGTTGCTCATTCATCTCTTGTAACAATTTGGCATATTCTTGAGCTTCACACCTTATCTTATGTCTTTTTGAATCCATTCCTCTTCATCGATAACAAGTTCTTTCTTCTTTCCTTTGTCAACACTAGTCTGAAACCATGGCTGATCAATGATCTTATTTTTGAGAAGACATCTTCTTCTTCTTCACTGTCACTCATTGGTACTTCACTCCAATCTAGAAATTTCTTCATGATGTGGGAAAAAATGTGATATGGTTTTGTTCCTTGATGGAGTCACCTTTTACTTTGAAATATCATTTTTGTTTTTTGAATTTATACCTTTTTGTATTTTTTGATTTTCAGACCTTGGGGTTGTATTTTGGGTACGAGATCTTTGCTAAATCTACTCCATGGTGGATGCCAAAAATTGTTGGCGAGAAAATTTTTGGGTGGACAAACTTGTGGATTTCTCGCCAACACTCTGGGAATCTAAGTCCCTCTACTTAACTGGTGGAGCTTCCATATATGCATGCATGAGTAAAAGTAGAATTCTATGGTGGACTTTCGACCGGGATTCAATAGGGGAACTCCATCGACACTGTGCTGCGGTAAAGCTAGAAATCTCTTTGTTAGGGGAAACTTTGTCTCGCAAAGTGGGAAAGGGGAGTGAGAAAAGAGGTAGGAGAACTAATATTGCAGGTAGAAAATTAGATTCTTACACACACTAGTTAGAAATTTCATCACATGCACTTGAATTTAGAAGAAAACAAATTTGTGTAATAAAGAACAAGACCAAATAGTGTTTAATGAGCAAAATTACCACTAAACTCCTCATTCAAATAAGGCTAAAGTTCCTTCTTCATTTATTTGAACTCAAATAAAAATTGTACATAGTGTGAGAATGGAAGACATTGAGAATAGGGGAAAAGTGGCTAACTCTTTTCACTCACAAGTGAGAAAAATCTCTCTCATGAACTTACAAGAATACAACCAACTAGAATAATTTCATAATTAGAACCCATTAGAATGAAGGGCTCATTACAATTTATAGAAATATGAATTGACCTTTCACCTCCCTCATATGATTCTTCATTTCCATCTTCCACTCGTGGCCTTTCATTTTCCATGAATCAAGTATTTCTCTTATAATTTTGAGAAAATAATTTTTACAAATTTAAAATAGGTCACTTAAGTGAATAGGATGAAATACAATGATGACACATAATGAAAAATTAGAATGGAGAGAGAAATTAGAGAGGGAAAGAGAGGGAGAGGGAAGAGATGGAGGAGAAAACACTCCTTATGATGAAATGCTTTGAATGCCTGTATTTAGCCATGAACTTCGAGCAAATATTTTTTCCTTTGGTGATCTTCAACACGGATGAAGATTGCTCCCTTGAATAAATTTGAATCATTTTCCCAATCTAGTGATGACCGCAAGCTCTATGATGCATGGAAATCCTGGACCATATAATGAGTGTTTAGAAACATTGTTATGATGTTTATTGCTGCAAGCTCAAGATGAACACATACAATGCCCATGATGATCCTCCTTGAAACTTGGTTGATGAACTCCTTGACTCATTGAAATTGTTCTGATCAACTCTCTTTGAATCACCCGAATTCTTAAGTGACAAAGATGAATTCACATGATGTGCCTTGTGATGCCCTACTTTGTAATATGATATTATCATTCCAAACCATGAAAACCCACCATCTCTTCATGATTTATTACACCTGAGAAATAAACCAACCTGTCCACTTGAAATTCATGTTTCCTTAACACTTACTATATTTGGAAGGGACAACTTACTATCTTTAGTAAGTGTCATATTTTTCCTTTCTGGACCCCAAATGGTGATATTAACCTGAATGATTATCCCTCAATGTCTTGTTGTGCCAAACTTACCCTTTGAGAACAACCTGGTATTTTTAGAATGAGCCCATGCTCTGTTATTCTGAGACATATCACCTATCTTACTCTAGTTTCACCTTATATTATAACCTCCTTTGTTCCTAAGATATTTATATTTTTAGCACATTTCTATTTTTAGTAGGTTGTTATTTGGGGACCTACTATTTTGGGAAGAAGTTGCTTTTTGTCTTACTTTCCATTTTACCCCTTTTCTGATTGTCTGAGTGATCAAACTTGTAATTTAATGGGACTCGTCATTTATAGCATGTGAGGAAGTATAACATATGCTATTTTTAGTAAGTGGTGAAAATGACCTTTGTTTGCAACAAGAACAACTTTTTGGATTCGGCTCTTTGTCACGAACTCGTGCTCCAATTTTCATCATGATTCACTTTCCAAAATACTCATAAAAGAAAAATGAAAATTTATGTCTAGTAAGAGCTTTGGGTATGGAGCTACTAGGGTAGAATACTGATAAAAATTAGTCCTTTATATCTCAAGAAACTGGAAACTTCATTGTGCAAAAACTAGTTTGAGAGACTAAATGTTTTTTGGAGACCCTTCCCTCTAAATTTCGGATGATTTCATCAGGATCTTTTGGAATTTGAGAATTTCCTCAAAGAGGGAAGAATGTTGATAAAAACACAGCCCTCCATATCCCTAAAAAATAGGGACTTTATGGAGTGAAAACTATTTCACGAAAAACTATATTTTTCAATGATCATTCCCTCCAATTTTCGTGTAATTTCACCCACTAGAACCCTAAGAAGTGGAGAGGTAGCTCACTGAGTTTTTCCACTACTATGTCATGGTGACCATTAAAGGATCTTGAAATTTTCAGGTATGGTTTTTTCTCCATTCATAATTAAATAAAATCCATTTCAATAGGTTTTTACTTTTGGTGCTTCATGTGAAATTTTACTTCAATCCGACAACCGGTTTGATGGGAAATTCAACTTTTTCTTTGTTGAGTCGGAAAGGAGATTTCTTCATTGTGAATGCTTTGTTGCATGAGAGGAGAGTTTAAAAGTATGTTTTTTTATGGTCTTGGATAGAGGAATAAACATAAAAATACAATTCATTTCTTCATGCACTGTTTTACAATATTTTTATGAATTTCCATTTTACGGCAATGAAGATTTTCATTGTTTTTTCTTCTTCATTGTTCTTCATTTCTCCTTTTGAGACCTGCATATCACCATGGGAAAGGTATTTTAGTGCCTTGGTTGAGCTGGTATAAGAATTTTCAATGGCAGAGTGATGGTAGAAGGTTGCAGAGGAAGTATGGAGATATGGTTGTGCACGGGAGTGTAAGAAGTTAGAAGCGGGAAGTAGGTAAATATTTAAAATTTTAAAATCATGCTAAGAGAGGGCTGGGTGAATTTTCTTATCCCTAACATCCCTTACCTAAAATGGGCATGAGGTACATCAGTTTCTATGGTGAGGAAGAAGGTGACACGTGGCAACAATCCGACGGACAGGAGTGAGTGTTCCAAAATCAGCTTTAAATCACCGAGGGTTGGAAGCGAGATCACATGGGTGACTAGAAGTATCTCCTAGGGGGCTGGGCACATTTTTAAAGGTTTTATTTCCCTGACCTATAAGGTACCTCAGGGAAATAAAATTTCATGGTGGCCCCTGAAGCTAACACATGGCAAGAGATCCGACAACAAGGGATTTGAGCTCCAAATTGCACTGGGGTTGAATGGCAGTCCTAATGGTCCCATGTGGTTCCATAGATCACATGGGGGCTAGTTGAATTTTTCCAAGGTTTATGTCTCTAACCCTCGGGGATGTCGGGGGACACAAAATCCCACCAGGGATCCTAGAGTTGAAACGTGTCCTTCCAAATTTTGGCTAACTCCCAAACTCGCTTCAAGAGGAAAACTTGTGACAATGATAACTTGAGCTCTCGATATAAGTTTTCAGAAAAAAATTTATATGATCTTGAATGGAAATGTCCTTTTTAATCTAATGGTGGGGGTATCATGTCTTAATTATTCATTATATCCCTGAAAATTTGGATTTTTTATTTGGTACTCCACATGTGCCTACAAAAAAATGTCTATAGACCTAATTCACTAAAGTGTTGTGAAAAATATGATTTCACCATCATGTAGGGCTTGGAATTATATTTCTAGTGATGTTTTTTTTTCTCCTAAATCCATCTAGAGCTCCTGGAATCACCTTATGAATCTCAGTGATTGTTTTGGCATGTGTACTGACTAGGCTTGTGAACCCTAATTTTGGCGAAACTACCCCAACTTCTCCGAGCCCTTCCAAAATCTTCTGAATAATTTACATGATGTCCCAAGACCTTTTAATCACCTCCACATCATCTTTGTCTCTTCTTCTTCCCTCCATGGGGTTTCTCCAGCCTAGTATGGCTAATGATAGCCCTTCCGTGAATCGCCTATAGTTTACAACTTTTAATGAACTCCCAAAATCACCTAGAGGGAATGAATGGACTTTCCTAAATCACCTAGTGGTATGATATAACAAAAATTTGGATGTCACTTGGACTGATTAGATAGACCCAAGGTGTCTTGGAATGATAGGACTTGAAAAAATTAACATAGGGGTATATAGTTGTCATGCTCGGAAATTGTTAATTTTCTTGTTACACATTGCATGAAAACACATAAAGAAACCCATCCCTAATGTGAAGAAACACATCAAAAAAACTATCTCCTTGGAGAAAATAAATATATGCATGGCCTCTACTTTGTTTGAGAAAAAAGGTAACATGGATCCAAAGAGAATTATGGAATATCTCAGTGATGGACCATGCAAAAGAAAAAAGAGGCTATCAAGAGATTGGAAATTTCTACTACTGTGAATTATTTGGTTAACTACTTGGAATCTAAGGATTCTAATGATTGATGGGATTGTTTCTCTTTTTATTCTTTGGTTTTTGGTCCTTTGTATGTCTATTTTGGACTCTTGCTTATGTTTGGCTAACGTTTAGCTAACTTTTGTTAGATGTTTGTTTTGGCTAGTTGTGGGCCTTATCCTCTTTTTGCTTTGCTTGGAATTTCATGTTTATCTTTTGGTTGTAATGGTTATGGGACCTCCCAAAACCTATTTTTCACCCTATCTAATAAAAAAATTACTAATATGAGCGAGTTTTTCATCACTTGACAAATATAAAATTTTCTCATCTATTTCCACATCTATACTTATAAGAACCTTATTTGTAGAGGTATCTAGTAATATATATTATTTGGATTTCTCATTATAGCTCAAAAACATGTACCTTTTACTTTTAGCATCTAAACCACTCCTTTTTCATTAGGAATTAATTCTAAATCAATATAACCAAAAATAAGGAAATCACTTACATCAAGATTTCTACATGGCCATTCTTCTTCATGAGTGATGTTCTACACAACTTCATAAGGACTTGTATTCAATATGTAGAACATAAAATTGATAGCTTCTAACCACTACCAAAAAGGTACCTTTTTTATTTTAACCATACATCTATCCATCTCCATAACATCATATTCATTAGTTCCATAACTCCATTTTGATGTGGATTATAAGGATTATTGTATTTCTTGTGTATACTTTCTTATGTATAGTATGATTTTTTTACACAACACGCCCTACATTCCCCTTTCTCAAGGAAATGGATGCCCCCTTTATTCATTAGATGTTAAAAATATGTTTTGAATATATATGACATGTTTAAAAGTTTATGGTTTTGCATTTTGATCGAACAAGTTAGAAGGGAAGAGTTTAACTTAGTTTATAATTTATTTATATCTTTGAAGTTTAATGCTTTAATTCACTTTTGACTTTATCACCTCATGTGCTTTCACTAATTTGATTTAATTTTTATTATGGGTAATTTTTGAAAAGGAATCAAAACCTTAAAGTTAGAAACATTTTGGAGTCAAAACAGGATTGAGATGTGCAAATGATGGTTTCCTTCACATTTTCCAATATTTCCAAACCATCAAATTCAACTTCATCATTTTAAATTGTTTCACAGACTCTAAGTGGACATGTGACTCATCTTATCAACATTCAGAAAAAAAAAAAAATTAAAGCCTTGCAAAAAAATCCTAAGTCCCAATACTGAGATAATCATGTGGCACAAAGATTTCACTAAGAGTTCCAAAATTTTGAGACATCAATCAAGTATATTTGTTCTTTTGATCTCAGAGTTTTCATAAAGAAAATATCAAGCAAGGTTGAGAATGTAAAGTCCACGAGATCTTGAGATCCCAAGATTTATGGATTGGATCATATTCCTCCTCAAATCCATGCATTTCCAAAAGTTTTCATGAATAGGGATAAAAGGAAGAAAGGGAATCCCAAAAACTTGAGAGTAATGAGACTTAAAGATTAATCTACCTTAGATCCACGTGGTCATAGTACTTCATGAGGTAAGATCAATGAGAAAAAGGCCAATCCCAAGAGGCATGAAAGCATGATGAGGATCCATGTTGACCAATCCGTCGCCCTCAATTTCAAAAGGCCCGAATCAAATCAAAGAAATCCACGAGGTCATATAAATTCAAAAAAAGGATAAAAGAGGAAATATGAGAGTACCAAGATTGTTAGACGTGGGGATAAAATCACATTTAAACTCAGATTCACGTGGTCATGAAAGTTTCAAGAAGTCAAGTAAAATAAAATCCTCAATCTTGAAAATCCTAATAACCCAAAGACCCAAGCTCAAGGTGGGAAAAACATCTAAGGCGCAATTTAAGAGCAGAATTTCATGGTCCCACGTGGACCAATGAGATCAATCTTAATGTCTCTAGAAATTGATTAAGGAAAACTAAAACCTAAGAGCCAGAAAAAACTCTCAAGACTCCAAAATTTCAAGAAGCAAGCATGTGAAACTAGATTATGTTAAAGCTAAGTCACTGAAGTATTTTAAGTCATGAATAAAATTAAAAAAGGTGTGTGTAGGAGAATCATGCATTATAATAAATATGCATTTAGTTATTAAATTGGTAAAACATATCAATTGACTAAGTTAAAGGAGGGCATGACACAAATGTGATTTTTTATCATATATCCCAATTGAGATCATTGTTTATTATTAGACAAGAACCATTGGAACCATAATTTGAAGGGCTACACATAAAAATCAGTTTAAGGAGGAATGATGAAGATATATTCAGTATTTTTAGAAAAAAAAACTCATTGTGTCCTACTTCATTCCCACCAATTCATTTCTCAAATAATTTTTATATGCTTTTGGGTTGATCTTTTAGTTTGTGGAGATTCCCAAGGTAAGATATTCCTTCTCATATCCTACTATAACATAAAAAAAAAGGAACTCTAGACTAGAATTCAGATATAGAGGTAATCTTATGACAAGTGTCATCCAAAATTCCATCTAGCCTCTTGATCTTATGGGAGAAAAATATTCCTCTCACATGGATTGATCTTCAAGTAAACATTTGTTCACCCATAGTGATGAATCATCACTTATTCAACTAGAAATTAGAATATACTTCCATGGATGCTTTCAGAAGTCTCAATTGTGATTCTTGGCGGTTTAGGAGATGGTTTTTTCACTTTATTTTGCATATTGGGCACCCTAGAGATTGTAAAGTCTTTTCTATACTTAATTTTACTATAAAAATACCCCAATCTACAATGTAAATATCATCTTGACAACAATTATTAAATGTAAAGAGGAAATGTAGATATTTATATTTCTTAATTGTCTTAATGTTTTTATTTGTGTCTTGATCAATTTTAGTTACTAAGTAGAGTTTGTACCTTCATATTATTGAAGTATTTGTAAGGATATCTGCTAAAAAAATTGAATGCACATGTAGTTGCAGAAAATGAAATAATTAAAAACCATGAAAGTTTAAAAATAACTCAACATGTAAAAAGCTAATATTTCTCCAATACACTACACAAATAGCTCACAAATGAAGATGTACATATATGAGAGTGAATGTGTAACTCCTCTATGATTAGTGGAAAAATATCCCAAAATAGAATTGTAACTCCCACACTTGGCATAGTCAAACAAGGATTAACTCTCACTTAGCTAATAATGATGGCCACATGTAAATCATGTGACTAACTCCAAGTGTAACTCTTATGAATACGTACACCTAAGAAATATAACTCCTAAAATGTGGTAATAATCCATGTGTAGGAATAATCCACATAAATAAATAAATGGAATAAATAATATCTTACGCCAACACATATTTAAGTTAAATTGGTAGAGTGAGTATATTGAGCCTAGCTAACCTATCTTCATAGATTATTATTTCCAAAAAAATGGTTTCTTAGATGTGCATGTTAAGATATTTCTTTATCAAATCACTTGTGTATAGTCCATTTTGTATTCTTTTATTACCACTCAAATTCCTAGTCGCGGCTGGCACTTCATCTAGAGATATTTGAATGCTCACCTAAAGTGCATGAAGCTACCAGGTCCCTCCTTTGTGAAATTTTGTCAATATGTTAGCATGCATGTTCATATTAACCATTAACATATCATATACTCATATGTAGATCATTACAAATATCATAATGAAACACATGTAATAAGGAAACACAACAAATCAAATAAGGATTAAGATCATATTCACCATAAAAGTACCATGATCAAAGACATCCATTACAGAATCCATCCACAATTATCCATTAACAACCAAAAGATTACATAACAAGAGTTGAGTACATAATCATAGTTACTAGTGAGTCATGTGTGCTAGAACAACATAGCAACATAACTCTATTACATCACATCATCAAAATAATGAAGTAAAACTAGTATATATAGGGGTGGGGACTTTCCCTTCACTACCCATGCATCTTGAAATAGACTACATGCTCAAAACATACATCATGCATGTTTTCATAACAGTCCTAATAATAGACTAATCCCAAAGATATACTTCACTTTAATCTTATTATTATCTCTTATGCATTTTTTCTAACTCGTAAGTTCATTCTCCAAAAATAGACCTTGCATGGCTGCCAAGTCTTCATGTCTTTATGTTCTATTTGGGTGGGACTTCCTTTGATTTTCCTATTTTTAGACTACTTCAAAATGGCTAAGTCTCTAGTCAACATGCATAGTCCCACGCGCAATACTTTCTTATACCATGTGCATGCGTGCTTTAGTTTTCTCTAGTGCTTAGTCATTTTTTCCCGTCTAACATTAACCCACACTAGGTATGTTTTCTATCCTCAAAAAATAAAAAATTGTCACATAAGAGAATTGTAGAACATTCAAGAATGAAAGAATAAATAATGGTCATATTGTGCTAAATAATCTAAACAATTATTTTCCTTCAAAGGAAGGACACATGAAAACTCTTTAACCAAAATTTTCTCCAATTATTTCAATATTCTAACTCTTTTATCACTTGTATTGGCACATTATCAACAATATTAAGTACCTATGCAAGAGTTAACCCAACAATCTTTCCCCTAAGTTGCTCTATTAATGCTTTCAGTGTTTGTTTGCATCATTCAATACATCCATTCTACGTGTGATTTGAGGGAAGAGTTCCTTGATTATTTTTAAGCAAGTTCTTCAACAAATTTATTACTACTTTTTTTTTCTACCTCAGCCAAGATCTTCTCCCATTCTACCCTATTAGTTTTATGCTTGGCCTCGGAACTCCTTCAAATATTCTTCATCCCTTACAACCAAAAATCCCACAACATGACCAAAATCTTCACAATTATCATACACCACCTTTGTAACTTGTGCAGTTACATTTATTTCAGTAGACAATGTATCATATTATGCAAGGTGTGCTATAATTTGTTCCCTATTGTGTTGCTTTTTTCATGCCAATACATATTTTGTGGACTCCAAGGGGAGAACCTTTTTACTATGGGTGATCATGCATGATAAATCCTCCAAGTAATGTAGGTTTGTTTCATACTTGGGTTGAACTTGTCCTACCAAGTATGGGTGTGCAAGTGTAATCACATTTGCTATGAATTATTCCTTCTTATATGTGGTGTGCATTCACCCTTTCTCTTCCCTTACCTCCTACTTCAATTGTGCAATGATCTTATCTTTCTCCTTTATCTCCTTATCTCATTCTCTAATCTCCATGTCCTTCTCCTCAATCTCTTTGCATTGGTTAATTATTCTGTAATCCTTATCAAAAATTTAGACTCTGACGTCTGTTAATAGCTTGTTGAGTGCATTAAATGCTTATTCATGTATCAAACGATGAGAATCGAATATCGGGTATGCTTCACTTGGAGTGTACTTTAGTCGGGTATATATTAGTGATTACACTCTAACTTCAAACTTTGGCTCTTCCATATGTGACTAAAATGCCCAAGAAAGCATCTTCCTTGTGCACAACAAGGATTCCTCTTTCCTAAAAAATGACCAATAGAACAAGTCCTTTGTGGCCACTATGCTTTAGAACCTTACATGCAACACATTTAATGGATCATCATCATCTTGCATCATCGGTCCCTAGAGTGTATGCATTGGTATCCTTTTCTCATGGTAACCCTTGAAAAACTCAATGTAAGACCACTTTCTAGACCATTCTTTGTTATCCCTTCACTACTTTCTTGATGTGTTATACTTCTTACTCCATAATGTGCTCAGAAATACACTCTACTTCATGTTCTATCTCGGCACTCAACCACGGGATCCTCTCTCGTAGGCCCATGTCTTTCCTCCAAAATTTGGCTGGTGGAAGCATCGACCCCTTCCATCTCCACCTCCATCACTGGGATCTCCTCACGATGTGCTATGCTCCTCTCGTGTCGAATCTTCAAAATCATGTATCCGAGGGCTATGTTGTATAATTTCCTCTTCATCCCTCTCTTCCTCCTCAGTATTTTTTGTGTCCTCACTAGACACCTTCGCTTCTTCGTGACTAGCGGCTTCTTTTTCGCACACTTCCTCCTTGAACTTGAACTGCACATGGCACAAATTATTTGCACACAAGATTCTTCTTCTCAGTTGTACTCTTGCGAGGGTTAATCCTCACTCCCTAATAGGAGGGGTAGCCTAGAATGCTCTCTTATGCCTAAATGTTTTTTCCCTATCAGCTCCTTGGGGATGGTCAATCATCCTCTCTAGTTTGACATTTTGGACATCCAGTGTGATTACACAACATTGAATCTCTTCCCCAAGTGTGGGACTTGTAAAAATGGGAAAAGAATCTCTAGGTTAGAGGCTGGTTCCTCAACTCCTCTGATTAGGTGTATTACTTGCAAGTTTCAGAGGTTTTAAACTCAAAATCTTACTCTAAATTCCAAGGGGACATAGATAGAGAATGCAAAAACTGAAACTAATGCTAATAAGGTGATGCACCAAAGGAGTGGTGAGCATTTTTACTGCAGATTGACATAGATCATAGAAATGTAACAAACATCATGCACAAACTGATAAAATGTAATGGAAGGTCAAAAATTAAGCAAACAACACAAATAGAGGATTGAAACTCATTCACAGAGCTTGCATTGTCATTTCAATATCAAAAATACATGCATTACAACACAAAGAGGAATAAAACATGTTACGAGTCTTAAAAGGTTGATATTCCACAAAATCACTTTTCAAGGTGAAGGAGGGAGCATGCAAAACATAAAAATGTCTAACCTCCAAAAAATGAGCCAAATCTGGCTTTTACAGTGTAAAAAACAAGCCCAGAGAGAGAAACATGGGAAAACATGGGAAAACTTTCAACCACCAACCAAATTCATAATAAAATAGCATGGGCATCCTTACAGGTCCATTCCCTAACATTTTTCACCATGCTGGGAGAGAATGCGAGCCATTCTGCATTAAAAATGGTGGTTGAAATGTCATTTTTGTTCATTACCACATGCCAGAGGCATTTTTCAATTTTATCTCTCCAAAATCCATCAAAATACAAAATTGAGCCCAGAATCTTGTAGATAATTTCACCAGCTTTCCGTTGATATAAAGAACGTGAAAAAATTGAGCTCTGGATCGAAAGTTATGGTCGTTTGAAAATTTAGGGCAAAACAGGGCCAAAATGGGTTGGCGGGCCAAAAATTTGAAATTTTCCCACTTTTTGCATTTGGGAAAATTTCAAAAAAATCCCCACACCCCCTGATCTGGTGCCATGTGGCATGATTCCATTGGTCGCGGGCTCTTGATGCTTCATTTTCCATCATTTTGGCCATTGGAAAATTTTCCAAAAATTCTCTCTGTCGGCCGATGACTTGAGGACACGTGGCAAGATGTGATTCACGCGGGCATCTTTTTCTCTATTTTTTCTATCACTTTTGACCATTTTTCTGACTTGGACATGTGGCAAAACCCCATTGGACATGGGATTTCTTTGCCATTTTTTCCCACGGGCCTGTCTTGCATTTTTTGCCGCCATTGGACACATGGCATGATCCCATTGGCTCGCGTTTAGGGGGATGGATTTTCCCTTTCAATATTTCCTTGAATTTGCTTTGGGAAAAATTCCCAACTTTTTCCCGGCCTCCACCGATCTAGTAACATGTGGCGGGTTTCCATTCGTTGCGGGCCATGGGGGAAAACTTCTCTTTGCTATCCTTTGGAAAAATTCCCAATTTTCCCTGGCATTTGAAGCTCGATGCCCCTGAGACACGTGGCATGATCCTATTCACCGGCGGGCCCTAGGGGGGTGGCCTTTCCCTTTTGATTTTTTTACTTGGGTGAAAAAAGAAAGAATCTTTTCGCACCCCACCCTCCTGCCACGATGCTTTGCCTGGCGACACGTGGCACTTACCAAATTTTTGTGATCGAGAGCGTGGGCATGATGTGATTGGGGGGCACTTGCGTCAAATTTTTTATCGACCCTTAGGAAATTTTCTAATTTCTCCCTTGGACACGTTCACCAAATCGGTGGGCCTTCGGGGTGAAAAATTCCTTTTGAAAACTTTTGCCAAACACTTGGTAAAAATTCCAAGTTTACCTCCACCTCCGCCCTCCCGAGGACATGTGGCCTCATCTTATTGGCTACGGGCCTTTCAAGGGAAAATTTCCCACAAAATCTCCTTGAGCCATAACTTCAAAAATACATGGAGTTAGGAGGAAAACTTTACCTTTCTGGAAAGTTGAGAAAAATCTCTATCCAATGGTGCCATTTCCAAAAGGTCTTGAGTGCCTAAAAAGAAAAAAAAATTATGACTGAGGCACAAGAGAGGGAAGAATGATGGGAGTTAGCCACAAAATGAGCAAGGGCTCATTTTGGATAACAATTTTGGTGACTCAGAGGGGTCATCTACTGTTGGATGAAGTTACCAGTTTCTGAAACAATCCATTGGGCATGGGGTCATTAAATTCTCTGCTTGGTACCCCAACTGATTAGAACACTACAAGGAGGAAGATGGAAGGTAGAACACCATCTGATTGGAGCAAGGCCTACAAAACACATTTCCTGGAATAGCAAGCTTGTGCCAAAGCACTTAGGGAAAGAAAAGCTAATCTACAACAAAACAATGTGCATAAGCACTTGGAGGAATGAAAACCTAAGCTAATATGTACAAGGTGGAGAATTTCCTTCAGTAGCAATGCTTCAGATGGATTCCATTGACTAGAATCTACAATTCTTCACCATCCAATGTAGACAATTGGAAGGCATTGTTGTCCTTACACTTTGTGACCATGTATGGGCCACTCCAAATGGCATCAAATTTTGAATGCCTCTCGGTTTGCTCTGTCTGCATCCCATTTTAACACTAGATCTCCAACTTGGAAAGATCTATCCTTGGCCTTCTATCAAAGGTCTTCTTGATCAAAGCTTGATCCTTCTCCATTGCTTGGGATGCCTGATTTCTGATTTCTTGGAGCTCCATCAATTCTACATATCTAACCTCCATGGGTCAAACTCCAACAACTCAATTGTTTCATGAGTTCCAATGTTGGTAACTCAAGTGACATGGGAAAAATTGCCTCTCTTCCATAAACAAGCTTGAATGGAGAATTACCTATAGATCTCTTGGGAGTTATCTATCAGCCCATAAGGCTGATTTCAATTTGGTATGCCAAGACCTCTGATTTTCATCAAGAGTCCTCCTAATGATCCTTAACAAGTTCTTGTTTGTAGATTCAGCTTGGCCATTACCCTGAGGGTAATAATTTGATGAAGTGCTTAGGTAGATCCCATTCTTGACAACCCATTCAGTTACCTTGGACCCAATGAATGCCAATGCATTATCTGATATTATTGTAGTAGGTATGCCAAATCTGGTTGTTATTCCCTCATAGAAGTCCAGGATGCTAGATTCATTTGCTTCCTTGAGAGCTACTACTTCATCCATTTGGTGAAGTAATCTATTGCTGTTAGAATCCATTTGTGTCCTTGGCTTGAATTTGGATTAATGACTCTAATGAAGTCCAAACCCCATTGCATGAATGGTTGGTCAACTAAAATTGGATGCAATGGAAGGGCAGCTAGCCTCTCCTTACCCGTGAAGAATGCACAATTCTTGCACCTCTTGATCCATGCATAACAATCACTAAAAATCTTGGGCCAATAATAGCCAGCCCTCATGATCTTTAGAGTTGTCACTCTCGGTGCAAAATGACCACTAATTGATCCACCATGGAACTCTTCCAACACCTTGTGAATATGATTTGTACCAATGCATCTCAGCAGCACTCCATTCACATCCCTTTTGAACAAAACACCATCAACAAGGGCATATGGGACAGCCTACAATCTAAAGTGTCTTCTTTTGGTCTTGTTCATCTCTGGAGGGCATAGACCTATGCTTAGGAAGTGCATTATGTCTTGGGTCCAGCAAGGAGTGAGGACACCATCATTTTCCTCTTGAGTGCTTCCTTGCTCATGGTTGTCTTGCAACGCCAAAACAACCTCCTTCTCATTGCATGCTTCCTTGTGTTTATTCAAGACCAGCTGCTCACACAATCCTTTTCCTCTGACCAACTTGGTGACTTTGATCTCAATGTCATACTCCATGACACGAGTAATCCAACCTGCTCTTTTTCATTCAGGTCTTTGTTGAGGAGGAAGTCTTTAACTCCCACATGAGAAACCAGCAATTGAACCTTGTTGTTTGAAACTAGATGCTTGAATTTCTTTAAGCTCCTGATTACTACAAGAACATGCTTCTCAATGAAAGAATACCTCACCTCATAGTCCTCAGGATTTGGCTGAAGAAAGCAATTGGCTGCTCATCATTGTCTTTGTTTTGTTGTACCAAAATTGTAGAAATAGTATCATCACCCCCAAATGCATAGAGGATGAAATCCTTGGAGAAATCTAGGTTAATGAGAGTTGGGGCTTGAGAGATGGCTTCTTTGATTGCTTCAAAACTTTCCTTTGCCTTCTGCTTGTCCATTTGAAAGCTATGCTTTTCTTTAACATCTTGGTGATAGGCTTGACTAGGGCTGCAAAATTTGGGACAAACCTCGAACAAAATTTATTCTCCCAAGAAACTTTGAAGGGCCTTCTTGTGGCTTGGCAATGGTAGTGCTCTTATGGCTTCAACTCTTTCTGGATCAATTGCTAATCCTTCTTTGGAGACAATGTGGCCAAGGAGCTTTCCTTCATGGGCTAGAAAAATACACTTTTTAGGATTCAAGGATACTCCAAATCTTCTGCACCTTTGGAACACTTGTCTCAAATGAAAGAGATGGTCTGCTGCATTTTTTGAAAAAATAGTGATATCATCAAGATATATCAGCACCATGTTGTTAATCAAATCCTTGAACACCATGTCCATTGCTCTTTGGAAAGTAGCTCCAGCGTTGGACAACCCAAATGGCATTTTCCTGTATGCATAAGTTCCCCATTTGGTTGTAAAGGCTGTCTTGAATTGATCCTCTTCTTTCACCATAATCTGATTGTACCCTGAATAGCCATCAAGTAATGAAAACCTCTCAGAACCAAGCAACAACTTGTAAAATCTGCTCCATAGAAGGAAGTGGATAATGATCCTTGAGAGATGCTCTATTCAAATCTCTGAAGTCAACACACAATCTGATTTCTCCACTCTTCTTTCTAACTGGAACCAAGTTGGCCACCCAACTAGAATGCTTGATAGGGAATATGATACTTGACTCTATCAACTTATTCAATTCTTTTCTCATGAGAGGCTCCATGTGTGGATTGACTGGCCTTTGTTTTTTCCTGATGGGTTTAGTACTTGGATCCAATTCAATGGTGTGTTGAGCTAACTCGGGATTGAAACCTTTCAAATCTTCATAGCTCCAAGCAAACACATCGAGGAATTCTTGACAAAGTTGTATGAACTCATACCTTTCTTGCTCAGTTGTCACTTTACCAACTTGGAGTGATTTTCCTTCTTCCACCAAGATGGACACTGAATCTTCTCCCTTGACTTGGATGTTTGCTTTCTCCTTCCTAAACTGATCATTAGGATTGAAAATGGACTCCAAAGTAATAAGTCCCTTTGGTAGTTTGTTGGTTCTCAGTTGTACCACTTGGTCACCATATTGTTGTTCCAACTTTTCCTGATTTTTAGCTGAGAACTCAGCCTCTTCTTGCAAGAAATGGATGATTTTTTGATCATTTTCAAACACTTGCCAACTTACATTGTTGTCTAGCACTGAAGGCCTTACAATCACATGGATGTTTGGTTGTACCTTATCTTTTGGATGCTTTCAACAACATCAAAGGCTGCTGCTCCAATTGCTGCTATAAGCCTGTTAGCAACTTGGTTCTCTTTTCTAGGAATGGATTTGATGCCAAAGCCCTCAAAATCTTCAATGAGGTCCCACACCCTATTTTTGTAGCACTTGAGTAGATCATTCTTGATAGCATGCTGCCCCTTAACTTGGTTGACAATCAACTCACTGTCACCAAAGACTTGCAAGTTCTTTATTCCTCTCTTGATTGACCAATGCAATCCTTGTATCAAAGCTTCATATTTAGCAGTGTTATTAGAGCATGCAAACTGAAATCTAAAAGCTGAATAATACTTAACTCCTTGGGGTGAAACAAGCATAGCTCCCCCTCCCACACCTTGTCTACTCCTTGATCCATCAAAAAACAACTGCCATACCTCATTGTCATCCTTGTGGTCTGGCTTGGTGATGTTAGGGATAGGCTGATTTTCTTCATGCATGCAATAGACTCCTAGCTCAGATTCTTCTATTTCTTGATAAGGATCAAAAGCATGCACCTTGCTTGCCCATTCATCAAGAGTCAAATCTGGGATGCTTCCAACCTTGGTGTCAGCTTCATCAGTGCTTGGATAATCCTCTTGATCAAACGTTGAACAATTGGTATTGATTTGGCTTGGAGTGTGAGGCTCAATGTGAAAGTTTGCAATAGGTTCAGATCTGATTGTGGCTTTGGTTCCATATCTTGTTCTGAACAACATGTGTGACCAATCAGTGAGATAAGTAACCTCAATCTTGGCTATGAAATCCCTTGACAAACATAGGGAAAAGAGTGGTGGAAGGTCTATTACTGAGACATCTTGTAAAACAACAATGTTGGGGCATGCATGCAAAGTAAGACTCAAATTTTTAATCACTCCAAC
The DNA here is from genome assembly GCA_018340775.1 of Taxus wallichiana var. yunnanensis. Classification (NCBI taxonomy): domain Eukaryota; kingdom Viridiplantae; phylum Streptophyta; class Pinopsida; order Cupressales; family Taxaceae; genus Taxus; species Taxus wallichiana. The sequence goes on from CM031238.1 coordinate 542,440,121, forward strand.
TATTGTTACTGTTGTCCCATCCAATTGCACTACCCCTTTGGATATGACTTCATATTGAAGCCCCAACTGATCAGCTATTTTCTTGGGCATTACTGAACTACTTGCCCGGAATCAATCATGTAATTGTGTACTAATTGGTTTCCAATGATCAATGAAACATAGAATGGAGGGGGCTTCAACATTTTACCTTGTTGTCCTCCATGATTCCCCTCAGGTTGGGCAGCATTTGTGAGTACCTTCTCTTGCATTTGGACTGCTTGATTTGAAGTTGACCAGTCCTTCATGGCAGCTTGTAGCAAATCTCTTTGGCTTGGGATGGATAGTGATTCCCACATTGATATGTTTACATTTGTCTTCTTCATCTGATCAATGATGTTGAATGGAGATGAAGCATCTCTCTATTGTCCCTTGGCCTGCACATTCATTCCTTGCACATGGGCAGCAACAACTAGCATTTGAGTTGGCCTAGGAGCTGTTTTAGGCAGCCCTTGCGTGTTTGGAACTACATTTTGTTTGCCAATAATTTGTGGAGTGGTAGAAGGTTGTGGATTACTTGGAGCCAATGGTTTTTCTTCACCCAAATTTCTCCTTTTTGACCTTGTGTTGGCTGCAACACTTTGGGAGATTGTTTGATTCATGCCACAAAAATCTTCTACCTGCCAGTTTACAAGTGTGGTATCATTTGGAGCTGATTGTTGCTGGGATGTTTCTTGTTGTTGGTTATTTCCTTGACTCCCTTCACCCTCCACACTAGTTGTTGTCACCATTAATGCTTGATTTAAGGCACCGTTGAAACACATAGACTGGTTGTGAGGTTCATTGCATGGGAAACACCAATCATACTCTTGAGCTATGTTGTTTTGCACTGGCACTATTGCTTTAGAGGCAGATGTAGCATTGGGATTATAGGGCTGAAATGGTCTATTGGTAGGAGGTCTTGCTTGATTTAAATTTGCAAGCTGGATTGGGTGGTCTTTGAGGCTGGTATGGCTGCTGTTAGGCTGAGCTTGAGGCTGGAAAGAAGGTCTAAAACCTTGGGCTTGCTGCCTCTTGAGTGTAACCAGCTCATTACCTAAATTTTGCAATTGCTTCATGACTTCTTGAAGTTCATTTGAGGCACTAGAAGATGAAGTAGAAGCTTCACTTGAATTCTGATTTCTAGGAGTGGGAATAGGAGCTAAAATAGGCACTTGACTAGTACTTGGGCTCTCTAAACTTGGATACAATGGCATTGGAGGCCTAGGAGCTAGCTTGCCAGCTTGAATCAAACAATTTTCAGCTCTAATGGCAATGCTATAAGCAACAGGGATAGTTGTGCCCCCATGGATTGAATTAACATAGAAATATCAGAATTTAGAGCTTTAAGGTAATATAGAAAAGCACCTTCTATTGTTGGCCTTACTACCACTGGAATTCTCTCCCAAGTCATTTGAAACCTGAAGTTGAAGTTAGTCAGCTGCTCATTGGGAGCTCTCTTGATGGTTGTCAACTATTCCAAAAGGGACAAGTTATCTCCCTTTTCTCCAAACTACTCATGGAGGGCTATACATAGTTGGTTCCAATTTTGGATAGAACCTGAGGCAAGACTCCTGAACCATTGCAAAGCTTTCCCTTTGAATGAAGATGTCAAGTAAGTTTGACAACAACTTGCATCTCATTAATCTCATGGATTGCACAAATATTAGCAATATCCTTGACATGATCACCAGGAGTGGTCTGATTCTCTCCAGTAAAGTATGGAATGTTCTTCAATTCTCTAATTGGGATTGGATTTTGTGCATTGAGAGCAAGTGGGCTGCTGCTAGTGAAATTGACATAGGGGTTGTGTTGTGCCATTCTGATTGGCCTTAGAACCCTTGTTGATTGAATGAAAGGCCTACCAGGTGGAGGAGTTGATAGAGTTCTGTTTGGTGGAGATGGAGACCTTTGAATTCTCCTCCCTCTTTGTCTTCTTCTTGGAGATAATTTTAGATATTCAAACAACACCTCTTCTTCTCCAACTCTTGACCTTGTGGTGATTCTTCTCATGAGTTTTCAGGTTTGCACTGCTAAAACCAGCTGATTCTTCTTCCTTGGAGTCGCCAGATGTGTAATTTAGGGCTCTTTTAAGCAAGAAAATTACAAAAATGCACATCAATTTTGTTTGCAATGAAGATGAAGACCTCTAAGGTCCCCCTTTGGTGTGCCAAAACTAGTTAGTGCAAATCAGCAGCACCCTGGATGTTGATCAGATTTCTAGTTTGACATTTTGGACATCCAGTGTGATTGCACAACATTGAATCTCTTCCCCAAGTGTGGGACTTGTAAAAATGGGAAAAGAATCTCCAGGTTAGAGGTTGGTTCCTCAACTCCTCTGATCAGGTGTATTACTTGCAAGTTGCAGAGGTTTTAAACTCAAAATCCTACTCTAAATTCCAAAGGGACAGAGATAGAGAATGCAAAAAAACTGAAACTAATGCTAATAAGGTGATGCACCAAAGGAGTGGTTAGCATTTTTTACTTCTACAGATTGACACAGATCATAGAAATGCAACAAACATCATGCACAAATTGATAAAATGTAATGGAAGGTCAGAAATGAAGCAAACAACACAAACAGAGGATTGAAACTCATTCACAGAGCTTGCATTGTCATTTCCAATATCAAAAATACATGCATTACAACATCAGAGAGGTAGAAAACATGTTACAGTCTTGGAAAAGGTCTGATATTCCACAAAATCACTTTTCAAGGTGAAGGAGGGAGCCTGCAAAACATAAAAAATGTCCAACCTCCAAAAAATGAGCCAAATTTGGCTTTTACAGTGCAAAAAATGAGCCCAGAGAGAGAGAAACGTGGGAAAACATGGGAAAACTTTCAACCACCAAAAAATTCATAATAAATAGCATGGGTATCCTTACAGGTCCATTCCCTGACATTTTTCACCATGCTGGGAGAGAATGTGAGCCATCTTCATTAAAAATGGTGGTTGAAATGTCATTTTGTTCATTACCACATGCCAGAGGTGTTTTTCAATTTTATCTCTCCAAAATCCATAAAAAAATACAAAATTGAGCTGAGAATATTGTAGATAATTTCACTATTTTGTTGATATAAAGAACGTGAAAAACTGAGCTCTGGATCGAAAGTTATGGTCATTTGAAAATTTAGGGCAAAACAGGGCCAAAATGGGTTGGCGGGCCAAAAATTTGAAATTTTCCCACTTTTTGCATTTGGGAAAATTTCCCAAAAATCCCCATGCCCCGCGATCGGTGCCATGTGGCATGATTCCATTGGCCGCGGGCTCTTGATGCTTCATTTTCCATCATTTTGGCCATTGGAAAATTTTCCAAAAATTCTCCATGCCGGCCGATGACCTGAGGACACGTGGCAAGATGTGATTTGCCACGGGCATCTTTTCTCTATTTGTTCCATCACTTTTGACCATTTTTGACTTGGACACATGGCAAAACCCCATTGGATGCGGGCTTTCTCTGCCATTTTTTTGTGGGCCTGTCTTGCATTTTTTTGCGCCACTGGACACATGGCACGATCCCATTGGCTCGCATTTAGGGGGATGGATTTTCCCTTTCAATATTTCCTTGAATTTTCTTTGGGAAAAATTCCCAACTTTTCCCCACACTTCTGCTTGATCCGGAGACACGTGGCGGGTTTCCATTCGTTGTGGGCCATGGGGGTGAAAACTTCTCTTTGCGCTACCCTTTGGGAAAAATTCCCAATTTTTCCCCAGCAACATGAAGCTCTCGATGCCCCTAAACATGTGGTGTGATCCCATTCATCGGCTTGGGGCCCCTTGGGGGCAGCCTTTCCCTTTGATTTTTTTACTTGGGCGAAAAAGAAAGAATCTTTTACGCCCACGCCTGATGTGATTGGATGTGGGCCAGCGTCTGAAAATTTTCGTGGCGACATGTGGCGAAATTTTTCTAATTTCTTCCCCGGTCTGGCGTGGGCATCAATTCATGGGCCAAATATTTCTCTTTTCTTCTCACCAAAACACTTTGCCAAATTTTTAAGTCTTCCTCCATGGTCCACCACTCCCGAGGAGGTGGCCTCATCTTATTGGTTCGGGCCTTCAGGGGAAAATTTCCCACAAAATCTGCTAAGCCATAACTTCAAAAATACATGGAGTTAGGAGGAAAACTTTACCTTTCTAGAAAGTTGAGAAAAAGCTCTATCCAATGGTGCCATTTCTAGAAGGTCTTGAGTGCTTGAAAATCAAAAAATTATGACTGAGGCACAAGAGAGGGAAGAATGAAGGGAGTTAGCCACAAAATGAGCAAGGGGCTCATTTTGGATAATAGTACTTTCCAATGACAACGTTTGGCTTCAGATATATATAAATTTTCAGTCATCACTCCTACTATTGGTAAGGTAATCAAACTTTTCATGTTGATATCATCTTCTCTTCATACATGCTCTTCTTCAGTTATACAAGCATTAGGCACAAAGTATGGTGCTCATAGTCCACCTTTTTCTTATTTAATCATTATTTTGTGCACTTCTTTAAACCTATTTACAATAGTTTGGAAATATTTGGATATGAAAGAAAAAGGTATCTTACACCAAGGGATTTTAGTTCCACCCTTCAACTCAAAACGGCCAATGTAGAAGTGTTGATACAGTAAAATTATGCCTTTCCCTCCAGTTATGCGGGTAGTTCACTGGGAATGTGCCACTCCACTCCAAATGCATCGTGCATTATTTTGTACCACATGTCTCCTCGAACCTTGTATGCATGAGTTATATTTTCACATGTGTACTTGGAAAACATTTTTAAGGGACTTAGATTCCTCAAGGTACTCCCATATCTTATCATTGGGTCCATCTGGCACCCCAATCTTAGAAAATACTATCAACAACAAAATATTCCCAAAAGTTATTTTTTCACTGTGCGGGCCTCTTCAATAATCTCTTCAGATAAAAATCCCACAAGTTTGTAGATTTTCCCCTATGCAATATTCCTGCCAATGTACAACCATCGATTGTTTACTTGGCCCCATCACCCTTTTCCATTCAACTTTGTAAGTAGGCGTGTTGATATCCTTATAATAGGGTCATCTAGTTTCAAAATTTCCATCATGTAACTAGCTCATTGATAGTTGAACTCCTTATCAATATTCTTCACTTGATCCACATCATCCAAGTTCGGGGGATCTCTACACCTATGCTTCGAAGTCCTGTATACTAATAAATTATTTTCATAGTTAGGCGCATCTTCCTTCTAGCAAAGTAGAAGAAGTCTTCATCAATGCATGACATCAACCATTGGTACAAGTTCTTAGGCTTTCCAAAGTATGGGAGTTCATACAACTAGAGTAACCCAGCATTCTACAAAATTCTCTCTCCCTCATCATCAAATATGGCCTTTCCCTCGGGAGTTCTTTCTTCAGTCTTTTAAACAAGATCTATTGCAATTTTTCATGCATTAGCATATGTTCGATGGTTGTAATCATTTATAGCCATTTTACAAATATGAGATGCTCATTCCTTCCCCATAAGCACTCCATTAGGGTCTTTGCATTTATGAGTACCACCCTTCTTGTAGGTCTTCCACTACGGACTTTTCCTTTCCCTTGTTCTTTCCTTTTCCCTTCGTTTATGTGGTTTTTTTTCCTCGATGTCATCCTAGCGTATAAATTCAAATTTATACCTTTCCTTCTTAATTTGTTTCAAGCATCCTAAACTTCCCTCTATAGATCATTCACGTACCATGCTCTTCACACTTTTTTACCTCTCCTTCAAACTTGTGCCCTAATATTACAAACCCTAATCAGAACCTTCAACTCCTCTAAAAACATTTTTCACGCCACTCCAAGTTCTAATTTTTCTTCCAAACTTTTTTTTTTTTCACTCGGTCATGTCTACAATTAAATCTAGTTCATAAATTATTTGGCTTTGAACTTGATTTCACAAGATTTTGCACAAAAATCTCTCTTAAAAATGAACAAATTCTTCCTAAGGTAAGGTAAAAATGAAATTACCTCGATGCCTTTTTATAGGTTTTCAAATTTTTACCACATTAAATGCTCACCACCTACCACCATATGACAACTTTAATTCTACTTTCTCATCTTTTTCCTGTGAACTTATCACTTTTTTCCACCATGCGCTTCATTCATAACCTTCTTGTGTGCTTACTACTTCTTAGGCCACAGACCTCCTTACGCGCACTTCCCTACGCCAAAGTACATAACCCACTACACCTCTCACTTAAGTAGTTCTCCATGTCATTTCCTACCTCATGTTACACTTTGCACATCCATCCTCATATGTGGTTTTTCTTCTAAGCATCATCCTTATTATCACCATCCTTCTTATGAAACATTTTTCTACTTTATTTTACTTTATTACAGTAACCAACATCATCATCAATGTGCACACTCCTTCAGTTCTTAATCAACCTTAAGTACCGAAAATTTCTCTTTTTCACACACTTATAATCCACCCCACACTAAAACTATGTACAGTCCTCTACGCATGAACTCAAAATTTAGTAATCATCTTCTTGTATGAAAGCATGCTTATTACAACAAACACTAAACTAAATTGACAAAGCATAGGAATGAGGAAAGGAAACACATAAAAGGGAAATCTAATCTAAGTGGAAATATTACCTTATTACAAGCACCAAGAAGCCTTATTTATACTAGGGCTTCATTATAGTCCCATTGAAGTAACCAGGAAATAAATTTCCATCCAGCGCATACAATCTGTTATAAACCCCCTGAATCAAGTATTTTTGTTACGACAAAATCTCCCAACCAATGTACTTTTAATTTCCCCATGTGGCACGTTAACTTGGAATCATAAAGAATAACCATATTTCCCTCCTTAAATATTTTGCCTAATATTCCTATCATATTAGGCCTTCTTCCTTTCCTTCTCATTCATCTAGCTCCATCAAAAAATAGCATTTTGTTAATGCACTCCTCAACAGTTTTCTTATCAACTATTCCACATGTGCATGCAATACACAAGGAGGGTAACATTAATTCAACAGGTAATATAACCTCTGCACTAAACACCAAATAAAATTGTGTGGCCTTATTCAACCTTTTATAGGTGGTCTTATATGCCCAATGTACATCAAAACTTTATTTTCCGAATCTTTCCGTCCAACATCACATATTTTTATCAATGTGTGGCCCAAAATCTTAATGAAATATTTAGTAGTACCATTATCATGTGGTTGAAAGGGTGTAGTCTTATTATGTGCCACCGTAAACTCTGCCAAAAGTATTCTAATTGTATCATTTAGGAAATGAGTTCCTCTATCACTTGTTAAGCTTAATAGACATTCATACGTGTAGATAGTATTTTCCCATAAAAATCTTGTTGTTGTAGTTGTGTAATTCTCTATGGGTGATGCTTCTTCCCACCTTATCAGATAATTTGTACAAGCTATAATATAGCACGTTCAATCCTACATGTGGGTGGTGAAATAGGACCTAAAAATTCAATAGCCCATTTCTCAAAAGGTTCAACACTTGCAATAGGCCTCAAAGGCATCTCATCTTTAGTTCAGGTTTCCCAAGGCATTTAAAATGGTCACACACCCGACATATTCTTTAATATCCTTGTACAAATTTTCCCACCAAATTCTAGCCATCAGAATATTACACATGGTAACATCACTAGCATAATGACCTCCTGCAATTCCACCATGAGCTTCTTCCATAATAGCCTCATGTTCATGCTCTAGAACACATCAACCAAAAATTTCATAATGACCTAGTTTATACAAATCCCCACCAATCAATTGGTAAGGTTCCAAGCATATGGAAGGTTGTTTCTTCTCTAATGTCTTCATTTCCTCAGGCACATGTCTAGTGCGCAAGAATACTACAATATCCTCTATATCTACAGGCGTGTGGTTTAACCTAAAAATATTTTCATCTTACATTATGTCTTCAATGCCCTATGCATCCTTACTAAAATTAATTCTTGACAAATGGTCGGGACCGAATTGCTTCTTCTGTTTTTACAACTATAAACTCAAACTCATGAAATAGTAGTATCCACCTATATATGTACCCTTGCAAAACATGCTTGTTGAAAAAATACTTAAGTGCCATATGATCAGTAAAAAAGATAAATGGTGTTGCCAAAAAGTATTTTCTAAAATTTTACAAAGTGTGTAGATCATGGAAAAAGCCTCGTACTTGGTAGTTGTATAATTTTTATCCATGGGTGTCAAATTCCTACTTGCAAAACAAATAGGATGATCTAATATTCCTTCTCCTGGTTGTGTCAACATTACGCCAATTTCCATGTCAGAAGCATCAACATGAACATGGAAGGGTTTGTCCCACAAAGGAAAGTGAAAAATAGGTGTAGTGATCAACCTTTCCTTCAACATTTCAAATGCATGTTGTTGTGTATTACCCCAATTGAACTTTCCTTCAATTTTCAATATTTCTCAAAAGCAAGGCAATATTTGCATAACCTTTAATGAATTTCTGTAATACCCTGTATGTCCAAGAAATCCATTCACTTCACTCTAATTATTAGGTTATTCCAAACCCAAGATCATTGTTATCTTTAAAATATCGTTGGGGCTTATGACTATAAGAAGGGTTCGCACTACTTTGACATTTCTGTAATTACTTGACTGGTGATAAGGATGGCCATGCATTTGGTTACAAAGCTAAATGGGCAAGAGAGATGGACAAAAGATCAACAAGGCATGGTTGAATATGTGCCACAAGATCTTGGAGGGAACCATCTATAAACTCTCATCTTTTATTATAGAGGAGATATAAACGATTGTGCGCGATGGAGAGAAGATCATGTTTGGTAATGTCCTCCTCACCATTGTCTTTTTAGATATTGGAGTGACTGATGGGCAGATAAGTTTGTTTTGGAATACTTACATGAGAACCCCTCCCCGCCAAGAGGTTTGAACAATACACATGTGACACCATGACGGCCGCTCATAAGGTGCACTGGAAAATTGTTATAAGCAAATGCATGATGCATTCAGGGTTGAATGGGGAATACCTAAGTAATTACCCTTTGTATTACAAGGAGAGGCTGAATTCATCCTATATAAACATTTTTGTATCATCATATTTACTTTGGTAGATGGCACCAAGAGTCCTTGGTGTAAATTTCCTTTCTCCTTCATAGTGCAGTACTTCTAGGCCGGGGTTAATCGATTCAAAGAGGCAAAGAAACTCATATTTGATCTAAGTGTAGTAGATCAAGACTACCGTGAGATGTGCAAGAAACTAATATACCCTAAGAAGCACACCTATGTGGAGAAGTATGTCTCCCATGACATGCACATGTTAAAACCTGTAACATTACCTATTGCTAGGGAGGACAGTAGTGAGGGTGTATTTTTACATAAGTCCTAAGTATGAAAAGGGTGCTTATGTTGAAGATGATGTCTCCATTCTTGAGGAATCCAATGTGTGGAAAAATATTTTGCTAAGGAAAAGAGATAAAGGAGAGGCTCCTAAGAAAAAGGCACCGAGTGCACAAACAATATGAGCAAGAGGATGTAGGATTCGAGGTGCGGGTAAAAGTACTTACATCCATCGGAAGAGGTATCCCATGAGAAAAGAGTCACCATAGAAGGAGGAATCACCACAGAAGGAAGAGTCACCATAAAAGGAAGATCCGTCAGTAAGGGAGAGTCACCCAAGAAAGAAGAAAAAGAGAAGTCCCCTGAATTGGAGTCACTAGTAAGGAAGAAGCAGAGGGTGACAAAAGGGTTGAACTCAAGTGAAATAGAAAGCATGGAGGATGAAAAGGGAAATGAAGATGATGAAGAGTGCAATGAGGCTTAGAATCATCCTGTGTATGATGTACATGAGTCAGATGAAGAAGGAAATGAAGAGAAGGATGAGAATGAGGAAGGCACTCATGACAAAGGGGAGCAAGGAAGTAAACATGAAGGATCAAAAGACCCCGACCCCGACCAAGGAGTAGATGGATAACACTATAGAGAGGGAAGTGGTAGGAATTATTAAAACAGTTTGTGGAGAACGATGTTGAACAAATCATTGAAGAAGTGCTGAAGGAAACTAAGGAAAGAACAAGTGTGGGAAAGAAGTATGGAAGCATGGGTGGAGACCCCATCTTGGTAGTAAGCTTCCCTAAGGTAGAACACACAGAGTGGAAAGGGCATAGAAGTGGTGCAGGAACAAGAAATGACTTACATTAATGATCTAAACAAGGTATTGTATGTGCATTTCCAAAGTACCATGCCCACAAATGAACTCCTCACTTGGTCTTCTTTTGATGAAGGTGTGTACCCGTGCATAAGGGAAATATTATCTTTGTCTTTTGAGTCCCAAGTTTGAGGTAAATCAAGATGTATTGATGAAGATACCATATGCTAATGGATTAAACCTCTGGTAAATTCCCAACAACTATCTAATGAGAAATTTTCAACATGCTCAACAAAGCATCAATGTAGGTGGAGGGAAGACTCTTCGGTAGAAATGATAGAATAAGGGTCTTAGAGGAAGAGATTGAGAAAAAGAATGAGGAGATAATTGAGTGGGACAAAGAAATAAAATAGAAGGAATTGATTAGTGCACATTTAAATCATGATCTCGGGGATGAAAAGGATAAGGTGAGAAAATTCCATAAGAAGCTAGAGGCAATTTCAAATGCCATTATCTTGAAGCACCTAGGCCGAACCTACGAGCGAAATATGAGTCAACCATGCACTTCTTGGAAGACTTAACTCACATCCTCACCATGGAAAGGAAACCACTCACATTATAATCATTAGAGGAGGTGATGGCACACCAAAAGGAGGAGGAAAATTGGAAGATTGGGGAGATAATGACTTGGTACTTTGAGCTCCTTATCATTTTAAAGAACCCACACAAATGGAAAAATCCATGTATGACAATTGTGCCAACAAAGATAGGGTAGAAAGCATATTGGTTGCTACACATGAGGTGGATCTAAAAGAATTTCAAGAAAATCACAAAGGAAATAGGGCGGAGTGCGACAAGATCCTAGCTGAAGTTGAGAAGAAGTTGGAAGCAATCAAAACCTGTGGGGTTCGATTAAGAATAAGCTAAAGGAACTATACCCCCAAGTCACTTGCAAGATGGATGTGCTAGGTGATCTTAGCAAGCAGCTAGAAAGCATTGTAGATACACTAAAAGCTAAGAGTGAGGAACTTAGTTTTGATGAAGTAAGTGCATTAGTGGGTGACCTACTTTAAAGTGTAGAGAAGTAGATGACGCTTGGGAGAAGATTGAGGCATTTGTAAAGAAGGATTTCCCACTCCTCATGCAGCAGTAGCATATTCTTCTATTCTTCCATCCTTCCATTATTTAATTGTTTCAATACCTCTATTCTTTATTCTTTGAGGAAGCAGAATGTTTCTAAGGATGGAGAACACGCGTAGTGTGGGGTGATGTTGGACCCTAAAATATTGGCTAAGTACCAAGAGGTGTGTGCACGCATGATTGGTAAATAGAAGGGTAGTCAAGGAAAAGCACGCATGAAAAATTAGTTTAAAAAGGGTTTAAGTGAAACCATGGCATGCACAAGAGGAAGAATAAGGTTTTAAAGCACTTAGCTATATTTGGCATCATGGATTCACTTGAGGAAAAATGTGAGGACCCGACTAGGTGTGATAAGTGGATAAGGTGCCATCCTAGAACCTTGGAGGTCAAGAAAAGGATATTACATGTAGGGAATATTCCCAGAGGCATCATTACAGTTAGTGGAAGGTTCACAAAGAGGATAATCATTCACCAATGGAGGACCACATCGACACTTTGCACATGATCTACTCATGAGAGAATTCATGGTGGTGGTCGATGTTCATATTTAAATAAGTGCTTGGGATAGAAACATAGACACATATAGAGAGATGTACGGGTGCAGAATGCAAAGAAAAGTAGAGAAAGAGAAGGAGAGTAACAAAGTGCTACAGAAATGTTAGGAAATGCTAAGGGTTTGGAGTTCATAGTGTTAGGGTTTAGAGTACTTAGTGATATAGGGTTATAAGGGATACCATTAAGCATATGTATGGGTACTGGGATTTGTAACAAGGGATATAATGGGAAAAAGCATAGTTATGATCTTTGATCATATTTGTTTGCAGGAGTTGAGTCTCTTTCATTTGATGTACATGGTCTGAGATGACCCTTTTAAATGTAATATGGCTACCAGAACTCTGTTAAATAAATATAGATGGATTTATTTTGTACAACTTACTTATGGGTGTAAACCCTCATATTATATGGCTTATCAATACTCAGATCTAGTTTCTTGTAATTCTTACAATGTTATTTAGATTTTGTGATGCATTAATGTGTAGATTTATTAGTTATATCTTCTTCCTTTTTAAGTATATGAATGTACTTCTATTTCTGTAAATAATCCTCCATTAATGGTATAACTCTCTTACAAAACTCACATAAAGGAGGGGCTCGGTGCCTACATTTTCCTCGAGTAAGCACCCAACGTATGCTAGATGATACGTTGGCGCACTTGGGGTTAGAAAGAAGGTTTGAGTGTAAAATAATGACTACATAAGGTGATTCATAATATGTAGTGCTTCATTGACTAGAGGCTTAGTAGAAAAATAATCAAAAGTATGAATCATACATGAGGTCATCTCTTTCCAATTATTTGTTTCTCTTTTTTGACTCTACATGGACATACCATGCACATGTGCAACCACTTAAAGTGGAGTATAACTTATGCACCCAGAGTGATGGTGGTAAGGCCTCATGTCCCTCTATCTAAAGTCTCTCAAAATTTTGGACGTGATGCGAGGCAAGGGACTTCCCATGAAATTTTCATATTTGAGAAGGTGCATTGCTCCTTAGGAACCTAGTAGAAAAGGAAATCCTCACTTCATGCAATTCTATCAATTTGCCTCTATGTGTAGTCCACCAATGCATTGTTGTCTCATGTAGAGTCTAGACCAGCATGTTTCTTCTATCTCCTTCATTCTTCCACTAGGCTTCCATGGCGCACAAAAATACATCAGGATTTCCCTCACTAGTATACCTAGGTACCGGTTTTACCCCAAGCACCTAACTAGTATACCTAGGTATCTGATCATGCAAGTAATTGTGTTCTTAATTTCTCACCCAACCACTTTATATGTCCCATGTGCCTAGTTGTCACAAGCAATACTTGTTGTGTCACTAACTGACTGAGCATCATCCCATTGTATCACTCCCTCCTTAAATGGTTTAATTACCTCATTTTTTCTAATTGTGCATGCATATATTATGTTCAAATCATCTTCTCTCAAATGCTCAACATGTGGGATAACCTTTACATCTGTCATAGGGATAATGATGTGTTATTCCTTGTTCTCAAAGCTAATGTGCCCCTTGTTAAAGCAAATCAGCATTATTGGTATAACACCAAGGTTGCCCAAGTAGTGATGGGAAGTTATCTACTTCAGCAAGCTCTAATACTTCAAAGTCCACAAGTAAACTTGGCTCCCTGAATTATAATAGTTACATCCTTTAGTACTTCAATATGCATAGCCCTAGTTTTTTTTTCATATATAGCACATTCAAAGAAGGTTGCAATGGTGGTCTTCCCATCGATTCCACACATCCAACATGTGAGTACATTAACCTCTGCATATGTATCTATCATAATATTTCTCACAAGCCATCCATCTATGATTGCATTAAGTGTAATCTCCTTGTCAAATTCATGACTATATGGGGCATATTTACGTGGAGTGTCTACCTCTCGTGCTTAGAACCAACGTGTGGTACCTTTTCTCACAACCATTCTCCTAACAAAGGGATGATGTTCTCTCGAAAAACATTAAACATGACTCCTTCATGTCATCTACGTCCTTCTATGGGATTTCAACCTTATTTTCTCATCCATAACATGCACCTGCTCCTTCAGGCTCTAAATCTCTCCTTGCAGATCCCTAATGACATCCATAGTCTCCTGGTAAACCTCTTTCTGATGTGCAAAGTGTCTAGATACTTGGCATTTATCACTTCTTGACTTGTTACGGTAAAATTATACTTCATAGGTTCACATGCACTCGTATCCTCGGTGTGTGTACTAACTAAAATAGGTTGTAACTTGGGAATAATTATTACCTTCGACATTCATTGATCTTGAACTGTGTGTCGTACCTTAATCATTCCACACCCTTATCTTGCTTGTGATTCTTTCTCATGTGTTCATATAAGTCAGGACATTCTTCAAAATTGTGTTGCTTTCTACACCATAAGAAAACAAATTTATGAGCGTGCTCACACTAAAAATGATTAGGATATCCACAAGTATAACAAGTTCCTCGAGGAAATCCTCCTCCACCACCGCCGTAACCTCATCATATTTATCCTCCATGAAATCCTCTATCCTATTATCCCCATTATTGTGCCCTTCATTATGTTGTTATCCATGTTCCTTAGATCCACTTGCCACACTAGTATGGCACACACCAATCTCAATGGCTTCATGAATATGATCAATCAATCTACAGTCAATAGTGTCATGTGTATGGGTTTTACAAATATTACAATACATAGACACATTCTTCCGGATCGTGTGTTGTAAGAGAGGACATCTACTTGCATCATGGTCCAAGTGAAAAATCTCAAAATCCAACAACATGGCTGTGCACCGACTTGTGAGGGCATATATCCTTACTGTGTCTTTCAACCTCACAATTTGTACACCATATTCCAATGTGTGTCTCATGAGCTGAATTAGTAAAGAGTTTCTCCAACTAACTTTCCATATCTACAATCTATACCTCTAAGAATGGACTTACTCTAGTGTCCACACTTCCAACTTCCTCAATACGCAGAGATGCTTCCAAGACATCAAGTGGATCTATAAAAATCTTATGACATAACGCCCTTCTAAAAGGAGTCAATAATCCACCAACAAACCATTATGCATGTTGTGGGGATGTATATCATAAGACAATTTTGATAACAAATTTTTAAAATGCGTGCCATATTCTCGTACGCTCTCTGATAAGCCCTGCTTAATATCCTTAAGCATGCTGATAATTTTCTACTCAAATTCTAGAATATGGAACTCATCTAGAAATGAAGAATGCAAAGCATTATAATCTATTGCGATCGATGTAGGGCATGCTTCTGTACCAACTATGTGTGTACCTTTGAAGAGTAGTAGAAAACTGACTTTTTTATATCTAAGGTTGTCATTCCTTTAGCGTGCCATATCATCTCACAATTTTACACATGCTTTATTACATCCTCAATGCCCTATATTATGGTAAGTGAAGGGACATCTCGTAGTAAACTTGATGTAGCTAAGGGGGTATGGAACTTGTCCACCAGATCTAGAACCAAACCCCCACCAATATTTCCTCGCCTTCGAACCACCGATCCACTTGATCCAAATCCTCCTAATCCACCGACCCTCCTAAAGTAGGCATCGAACCAGTGGATGTACTTCCTTAAGTCCCAACCATAGTGTTAAACTGGAATCCTAGATTATGTGAAGTTTTAGTAATTCCATATGTATTCCCAATGTTCTACCACACTTTGTCCTGATGAAGCACCTAAAAATATTCCTCCAATTGAACCCCCAAATAATGATGTCATATGTGTTTCCATAGGTGTATGTGTTGTTTGATACACTTCTAAATTCAAAGGAAAATTATATCTACCCATAGTTATTGGATTACCTATACTCGCTTGCTTCTCAATGATTACTTCTAGAACTGGAACACCAAGCACAAGGGCTAGGTCATGAGGTGGGATCATATATGTGCTGTTGGTCCTCAATATTTCTTCCTCTGATACACTTTCATCTTAAGGTGAAGGGGATTATCTATCATGCTTTCCTAAGGTTGGGAGATATTGATGCTTTGGCTCCACATCTTCCATGTGAGCTCTAAATCCTTCATGATCCATCATCCTCTACAACTCCATAGACTCCTCAATATCGCCTTTGGTTCATCAACTCCCTCTCCTATGCTTCATTATACTTGAGTCACCTTTCCTCTCTCTACCTTTCTACCTCTAGGTCCACCATATTTCACCACACCTGCTCTAGCCCCTATGCACAGTGGTGGGTTTAGCTAGCCATCGGTAATTTCTACAAACTTAGTAACACCATCAATATTTTAATTTCCAAAGGAATAGCGCGTATGTAAGGCCCTCTAGGCTCATATGAGAATTCAAACTTAGCAACTTCCAGACAAGAATACGTAGAGATAGTATACTCCAAAGTATAAATGTGCACTAAACCAACCCACCAATGATCTACACCAAGCCTCATCTACATCAAAAAATTTACGGTAATCTTCCCTGCATCTAAACTCTTAGCATGTATCCCTAGCTTTTCTTTGATGCATACACTGATAACCACTCATATAGTTCTATAGGAAAAAGGCTCAAAAACCTCTCATAAAGATCATGATATAAATGTTCTTCCACCCACTTAAGCGCATTAATATCAGGTCCAAAACCATATCTCTGGGAAAACTGATCATGTTCGTCATCAAACAAAATTTCAATGCTTTCCAAAGTCAATCGATACTCCATCTTCATGCAACATCCTAGCAGACAGTTTGAAAAGAGGTCTCGAAAATGGAAGAAAATGTAATCTTTTATTTCGACTCAAATTCCTAGGCACGTTGTCACTTCATCTAGATAGATCTAAATTCTCACCCAAAGCACACGAAGCTACTAGGTCCCTCCTTTTGTGAAATCTTGTCAAGATGTTAGCATGTATATTCATATTAACCATTAACATATCATATACTCATATGTAGATCATTACAAATATCACAAGAAACACATGTAATAAGGAAACACAATAGATCATATAAGGATTAAGATCATATTCACCATACAAGTACCATGATCAAAGACATCCATTACCATAATTCATCCACAATTATCCATTAATAACCAAAATATTACATAACATAAGTTGAATACATAATCCCAATTACTAGTTATTCATGCGCACTAGAATATCATAGCAACATAACTCTATTACATCACGGATCATCAAAACAATGAAGTACAACTAGTATATATAAGGGTGGGGACTTTCCTTCACCACCCATGCATCCTAAAATATATTTCATGCTCAAAATAGACATCATGTATGCTTTCCTAACAAACCTAATAATAGACTAATCCTAAAGATAGACTTCACCTTAATCCTATTATTAGCTCCCATGCATGTGTTCAAATTGTAATTTCATTCTCCAAAAATAGACCTTGCGTGGCCACCAAGTCTTCATGTCTTTATCTTCTATTTGGGTGGCACTTCCTTTTTTCCAATTTTTAGACTGCTTCTTCAAAATTGCTAAGTCTCTAGTCAACATGTGCATTCTCGCGCGTAATATTTTATTATCCTTCACATGCACTCCTTCTTCTACCATGTGCACGTGCACTTTAGTCTTCTCTAGTGCTTAGTCACTTTTTCCTTGTCCAACACACTTCGAGGGGGATACCTCCATAAGTCAAAATAAATGATTAAATAAATTGAATGATATGTTATGTGATGTCTTTGGTAAAATCACACCCACCCATATTTATATACATAAATATGAGGGTCACACTCATTCATCCTAATTAAAATGCACCCTTGCATCCCGATTACATCGTCCTAAATTTTTATGAAGAACTAATAAATGAAAGGTTAAATGTATACACTCCATAAAAATAACCTTATAAATCATATGAATGTATAATCTTAAGGAAATAACATGCCCTTACCCTTGAGAGAAGTGTTTCCCTCAATGTTTAGCAACTCAATATTTTATAGCATGACTTGTTTTCTTCCCATATTACATCTTCAACTAGTAGATTATTCTATTTGATGATAAATTTTGTAATTGCTTGATTTCTTATTTTATTCACTCTTTTCTCGATGACTCCCTCAAGTTCCATAATGAACTTACCTTCTTCATCTAACTTTGGTAATTCAGACTGGATTGGAAGCTTGGTACCAATTACTTTCTTCAAGTAGGAGACATGAAATATGGGATGAATTTTGGAAGAGGGTGGAAGTTCTAACTTATAAGCTACACTTCCTATCTGATTGAGAACCTTATATGGTCCATAAAATTTTGGTGCTAGCTTGATGTTCTTATGTTGTTGAAGTGACCTTTGTTTATAAGGTTGTAATCAAAGGAATACCCAATCTCCTTCCTCAAAATGCCTCTCACTTCGGTGTTGGTTGGCTTGTTGTTTCATCCTATTTTGAGCCACAACCAAATTCTCCTTAAGGACTTGAAGTATTTCTTGTTGGTGTTGAAAATTATCCTTGAATAAAGATGTTTTAGGTGGACCCTACAAATAACACATTGTAGAAGGTGAGGGCAACCATAAATAACCTCAAATGGTATCATATTTTTTTATTTTTGAAATGATGTGTTATACCACCACTATACCTGTGAGATCCATTTGGAACATTTTCCTTGTGTTTTTGATACATAACAATGTAGATATCCTTCAAGGAATTTATTCACTTTTTTTGTTTGGCCATCTAATTGTGGATGATAAGATGAACTATGTTCTAGGTTTTTGCCCCACAATGTAAATAGTTTGATTCAAAATATGCTAGTGAAGATAGGATCTTGATCACTTACAATTATTTTGGAATACCATGGAGTTTATGTACCTTTTCCATGAAGACTTATTCCACTATACTGGCTTGAAATGGATGAGAAAGTCCATAAAAATGTGCATACTTAGTGAGTCTATCCACAACCACCAATATCACATCTAATTTATTTGACTTATGAAGGCTTGTAATGAATTCCATTGATATTTCCTCCCAACGTTGTGCTGGAATGTTTAATTATTATAAGATCCCTAGAATATTAACCATTTATCCTTTATATTGTTGACATATTAAACATTCTGCCACAAAATTTTGTATATCCCCCTTAATACCTTCTTGGAAAAAATTATTCTTTATATAGTGATAGGTTTTTTAAAACCCTAAATTTCCTCTTATGGGTGAGTCATGCATTTGAGACAAGACACTAGCTTTCAATTTTGAATTTTTGCACAAAAAGAGCCTTTCTTTATACCATAAGGAGTCCCTTTTCCACACATACTTATCAGAAGATGATGGGTTCTCTTGAATTTGATGTATGATTTTTCTTGTTGGATCATCCTTATTCAACTCTATATTTTATGTTTTTATCCATCTAGTTGTAATAAAGATATAGCATGAATTTTTGTTTCCTTTATTTCTTGTCTAGAGAGGGCATCGTCTGCAATATTATCCTTTCCTTTATTGTAAATAATTTCAAATTCATACCCTAGCATCTTTGTGACACTTTTTTTCTCCTCTGAAGATAATCTTTTCTCTAAAAAATACTTTATACTCTCATGGTCTATCTTTAGTTTGAAATGTCTTCCCATGAGATATTGGCATCATTATTTGATTACATGAATGATTACTAACATTTATTTTTTATATCTGAGCGTCAATAAGTTCTTTAATTTTAGTTGTCTACTCTCAAATATTAATGGGCGCCCTTCTTGCATTAATATTTCCCCAATTCCTTATCTAGAAGAATCACAATCTACCAAAATTTTCTTAGAGAATTTAGGGGTAGGTAGCACAAGAGTATAAGTTAGAGCATAATTTAGTTTTTCAAATTCTTTAGTGGCTAAATTTGATTTTGTAAATGAATCCTTCTTTTATAAATTTGTTGAAGGTGTCACTATGTGAACATTATTTAGAAAAACTATTCTATAGTATCATGTTAGACCCAAGAATCCTCTTAAATTTTTAATGATTATAGGTATTACCTATTATTTTATAGCTAAAATACTTTTAGGGTCCACTTTAACACCTTCATATGACACCACATGTCCTAATTATTCCACTTCCTTTACCCAAATAGTACTTTTTGATTATTTTGCATAAAGTTGATTATCTTCTAGAACCTATAATATATTCTCTACATGGTGTAAACTTTTTCCCATGTTTTACTGTAAATTCAAATGTCATCAAAGAATATTCAAAGAAATGGGTGGAAAATTGAAATCATAAGGATCTAAAAAGTAGAAGGATAATTAGTGAGACCAAATGGAATCACTAAGAACTCATAGTGACTGTCATGTGTTTGAAATGTTGTTTTATGTACATCCTCCTCCTTTACTCAAATTTGATGGTATCCTGAATGCAAATATAACTTAGTAAATAAAACATAACCATTTAATTCATCTAATAATTCATCAATGACATGGATGGGAAACTTATCTTCAAGAGTGATCTTATTGAGTTCCCTGTAGTACTGTACACAATTTTCATGACTCGTTGTTTTTAAACCATAATCACTAGATATGAATATGCATGTTTACTAGGATGAATAATTCTTGAGTTCATAACTACCTTGAAAACATTTCAATTTCTGAATTTTTCTGATATGGATAGCTATAATGTCTAATATTAGGAGGGATACTTCTCATAATCAAATAATTTTTCTGATCATGATCTCATATTAGAGGTAAGGTTCTTGAAATAATTGTTGATGATTTTGAATAATATCTTGAAGATTTGATGGAGCTTGGTTTTATACATCATGTGCTTCTATGAAATGTAGTTGTGCCACCACACCATAATCTCTCTTATTTAGTAGTATCTTCATCCTATGAGAGTTAATAAATATGATTCGTGGTTAACTCATCCCATGAAGTTTTTATCTTTTCCATTCATACTAAAATTCATGAATAAGTCTTGAAAATTAAAAGACATTTTTCCCAACTGTTTAAGCCATTACACTCCCAAAACTACATTGTATCCTCCATTGGGATGGTAAACATTTAAGAATCAATAAGATAGTCCCCATGAATAGTTTGATATGATGACTTTTACCACCATAAGAGAATTATTTCCTATCAACAATCATGACTTGAAATATGGATATAATAAAAACAAAGCAGTTGAGTGCTTTTGCTAATTTTCTATTGATGAAGTTATGGGTACTCCTATATCTATCAAAACTGGCACTTTTTTATTTTTAATATAACCAATGACTTTGAGTGTTTGAGGTGTTCTTTTTTCACTCAATGCATGTAGAGAGATAGTAGGATTTTCTTCCTCCTCCAAGTTAGCATGCTCATGTGCTATTGTTGGTTTTGCATTATCAATTTCTTCCTCATCCAACGCCTCATTTTCAATAACCATGAGTCTTTTCTCTCCCCCAACACACTTATGATCTCTAGACCATTTACTATCACAATGCCAACATAGGCCTTTTTCTCTTTTTTTCTGCCTCTTGTTGAGGAGAGAGCTTGGTAATTTGACTTCCTTTAAAATATTTAACCACATTTCTATCGGTATTATTTATTGTCTTTAGTATCTCTCCATCCCATAGTTTGACCTTTTGTGAATCTATTATTAGTTGAGTTTCGTTGTTCAATGTATAGTGATTGTTACATATAT
This sequence comes from Taxus wallichiana var. yunnanensis, assembly GCA_018340775.1. NCBI lineage: Eukaryota > Viridiplantae > Streptophyta > Pinopsida > Cupressales > Taxaceae > Taxus > Taxus wallichiana. Next base: position 542,461,500 of record CM031238.1, read on the forward strand.
TTCCTAGTTGTACATGGTTTTAACAAAATAACGCCATGCTTAACTTGATCATTTAGTCCATTGATGTAAGATTGTAATCCCTAGTAAGGTGTTACTAATGGATTCTAGATCGCTAATCTCATATATGGGAATTATATTCGGCTATGGATCCTATTTATTTAAGATTAAATAATTAGGTAAAGTAACTTCCCTTCCATGGTTTCTCATAGTGGGTTGCTAAGTCATTAATAAATTCCTCCCACTAATAATATTCCCTTTCCTGTCACTCATCATCCACTGGTACCACTGATATGGTTCAAAATATAAATTTATTTTAGCTATGTCAACCATTAAATCATCTAGTATATTGTGTGACTTAAAGTATTGCTCCATGAGACTCATCCATGAGGTCACATCTGTACCATCGATCTTACGGATGCCTATCTTTAGTAGGTTCAATTTTGACCCTTGGAATGGTTTCCCTATATTCAGTGTATCTTTCCCTATTATATGGTTTGGTTGTGTTGGAGTGGTTGTATGAGGTGGATTAATCAAGGTTTTCAACTCATAAACCATATCCTTTTTAAACCTATTTAAACCTTCATTTAAAGATGTTGCAAATGGGGAAAACAATTTCTCTTGTATAAAAGTTACCATTGTTTCACATCTTGTAGGAATGTCACCCTCAATTTTAGGTGGTGGAAAATAAAGAGCATCATTGGGATCAATGGTTGATGAAAATGTATCTATTTCAAAATTCACGGCTACTTGATGTGGTTTTTTTCTAATTCTTGATTTATTATTGATTCGGTGAGAAGTAATTTGAGTGAGTATTAATCATAAACCGTCAAAATATGTCTTATATATGAAACTTATATTCCCTTATTGAATAAATCAGAAAATGAAATGAATGGACCCTACCTCAAATTTTAAGAGGTTTTTAAAAAGGTAAATAACTCAAAAAAATCTGTATTTTTTGGCCTATATAGTGGATTTTTCAAAAATAATGAAATTGCAATAACTTGAACAAATCATATCAAAAGAAGCTGAAATTTGTACTAAATACTTTTCATTATGTATAACAGCAACCCTCAAAAATATCTAAAAAATTCATATATTTGTATGATATATGGTGGGAAAAAAATGTTTCTAAAAATCGATACTCCGATACCACTTGTTAAGATATTTCTTTATCAAATTATTAGAGTATAGTCCACTTGAGGGGGATACCTCTAGAAATCAGAATAAATGATTAAATAAACTAAATGATATGTTATGTGATGCCTTTGGGAGAATCACACCCACCCATATTTATATACATAAATATGAGGGTTTCACCTGTTCATCCTAATTAGGTTGACCTAACTTATTTATGAAGAACTAATAAATGAAAGCTTAAGGTTATGCACTCCACTACATAACCTTAGAAATAATATGAATATATAATGTTAAGGACATAATAATGGCAATGCAATATTTTTTATATAAGTTTTTAGAGATAGTGTTAATGAATAACTACTTTGTATTCTTGGTTTTAAATTCCCTTAGACTAATTTCTTGGAGTTGATATAGGAATGAGAACTATTTCTTGTTAACTCTGGTTTTGTGAGATTTAAATGCTTTAAGGTGCTTATTATACTTAGTGATTGAAAATATAGCCTAGTTCTCTTTTATGCCTTACCCTTACCCTAATTTTTAGTTTATTTTAATGAAAATCCATCCCACCAAGAAACTATAAATATCGTTGGGTTAGTCTTAGTGTTAACAGGTCACTTGGATCTAAATGCAATCTAATTGGTGGTTTTTCCAAACACACCAACCCTCTACAAGTTAAAATAAATCCAAATAGCCTCCAATTGAAGTTATAAGTCTTGATTATTCCATACCTAGAACCACCATTCCAGCTAGGTTTTGAAACATGTAAAGTTAATTCTTCTTTTCAAAAGTGTTTTGTGAGTGTACATGGAACGCCCACCAACACATTTTCTTTCACTAGAAGGAGAGACTAAAATTTAAATCTCATTTGATGATTAATATTATTGGATTTGATTTCATTCTAAAATTATTGATTAACTTGTTGTGATCTAAAATTTACAGGTGATTTCTTACATTGAATTTGAGCGAGAGAGGGCTATTATTTTGTCTTGTGGGATGATTGTGTACAACATATTATTTACCTAATCATCTTAAAGTTATATTTTCAACCTCACCACATAATGTCAATATATAACTCTAAAATCTTGTTGCAACATCTATCACTTCACAAAAAGATCAAGTTAGATAAGGAAAAGAGAAAAGGATTTAGGTTAGTTCCTATTTCCCTTACCTCTATTCCTCTAATCACTTTCCTTTATCCTTACACACCACCCCAAATGGATCAATCGGATTGGTTAGGAGGGACTCCACTTGATATCTTTAGAGGTATTCATGATCTTCTTATGAATCTAGAAATACATTTGCCTACTTATAGACATGATGGTAGTAGAACCGCAGAAGAACACATTATAGCATTCAAATATGCTTTGAGGGTTATGAAAGTAAGATATGAGGATTTCGCATGTAGATTGTTCTATCCTAATTTCAAGGATATATTATATGGTTTGATTTTAAAATAGCACTCATGATTCAATTATTAGTTGGGAAGGATTTGAGGAAATATTTGTAGCATAATTTGGATAGGTTGTTGACCCAATTTTCTTATATCAATAGTTTACTAGTGTAAAAAGGAAAATAATGAAACTATTAGAACTTTCAACTCTAGGTTGCAATGAATGTTAGGAAGGGTGACCCCATTACACAATCCTACTGATAATTTAGCTCTACAAATATATAAAAGTGCCTTAGACCCAATCACTTCCATATTTGTTAGAAGGACCAATGTTAGTAATCTCACTTAAGCTTATTCTAAATCTCTCACCACTAATATAATAGTACATCCCCAAGGGGGAAACTCTTTCTGCATCCTAATGTTTGTCCAAAAAATTCCATCTTTAAACCAAATACATTTGTTAAGACCATTACCTCTATACGTCAATGATCCCAATCATGATATAGCCTTACTCTCAGTTGTGAACCATACTCAAACACTCCTTGCAAGATAAAACCTTGATAAATTATAATGGATTAAAAATCAGCAATGACTTCGCCATTCTAAAAAGGAAGATAGGAAGTCATGAAAACCATTATAGAGGATATGCTTACCAAAAATATAATTGTCCTATGTTAAATAATCAAGACCATTTGAATATTAATTCTAAGAATGATGACATTAAAATTTATTAATTTTCTCTTCCACATTGATGTAGGGTACATGGCACATCGAGCATGGATAATTAGAATTCCAAGAGTTATGTAATTCATGCAATCCATCCATAAGGAGTTTGAGGGCTATGAGCCCAGTGCTAAAGATCCAAATGAGGAAAGTTTTTCCAAAACTAGCACTTCCATGTTCTTTGAAATGGTGATTTTTCCATCTCAAGAAGATAATGAGCTTGAAGAGATATTAAATTACTCCTCTTACAAAAGGAGACACCCCACCTAACTCTAAATCTAATAGTAATCGACATACACCCAAGGGAGGAGAGACCAACCATGTAGCTAAAACTTATACCAAAATAGGATACAACATAGTTGAAGATATGAAGAAGATCAAATCCAACATAAGCCTCCATGAATTAGCCCAAATCTCTAGGAAAAGATACCTAGTACTTAAATATTTGACTAATAAACCTATTAAACAAAAAGGGCCTTCCCAAAAAAATGTATCTCTCTACAAAGACAAAACTAAGGTTCCTCCCTTCCGATTATGTTTATGATTTATGTCATGAATGTTCACAATTGTTTGGTGGATTCATGTTCCTCTAATAATATGATTTCAGTTGGAATTTACAAGAAACTTGCACTGACACCAGTCAAATAAAATAAAATGGTGGTAGATCTAGACAAATCTGAAGTAAAAGTGGTTGGTGAAGTACATAATGTTCGTGTAAAGTTGGCCTCTAAACCAAGATTTCAGCACTTCATGGATATCCAAGTGATAGACATACCTGAGGCTTATGGGATACTACTTAGCGAGATTGGTCCATGTCTTTGAATGGGTACATGTCCACTTATTTCTCACACATGTGGCTTTCATTAACCAAAATAAGCTCCCTCTTATTTTGGGTTAACTAGCTTCATTTTTGTGCCTCAGTCAAATTTTTACACATTTCAAGTACTCAAAATTTTCTAGGTATTGCTTCATTAGATAAAGAATTCTCTCCCCTTTCCAGAAAGGTAAGGAATTCCTCCTAACTCCTTGTATTTTTTAAGTTATGGCTTGGCAGATTTTAGAGGGAAACTTTGCCAAGGTGGACCCGTGGGAAAAAAATTTGCACTTAGCCTTTTGGCCAAAAACTCGAAGGAAAATTTCAGCCCACAGCCCACAAAGGATAAAGTAAAAGAAATTGATTAAGGCTCGTAGCTCATGAAATGATGCCACGTGTCAGGGTAGAGTGGTAGGGGGTGGAAGGACTTCAATTTTTTTGGCATTTGGTCAAAACGTGTCAAAGGAAAAAATAGGAGCTCATCCCCGCCGAGCTAAGCAAAAGATGCCACATGTCCAAGTCAGCAGTGCGAGAGTCGGGGCATCGGGAGGATTTTGGAAATTTTGCCAAAGTGGTGAAAACACAAAAGGTAAAAAGTTGAACCACATCTCTGCACATAATCAAAAGATGCCACGTGTCCACATTAGCAACAGAGTGGTGGGGCCGCGAGAGAATTTTGGGAAAATTTCCCAATTTTGCACAAAAGGGCAAAATGTGATTTTGAAGCCGTGGATCAACCAGAGGGTGCCACGTGTCATCGGAGGAGACAAAATGGAGATTTTTTGGGAAATTTTCCCAATTTGAAAAAAGAGGGAAAAAGTTCAAATTTTGGCCCATGAACCCGAATTTTGCCCTAATTTCACCATTTTTTCCCTAAATCTTCAGAGGGGCATATCTTTCGCACCAGAGCTCGATTTTCATGATTTTGGTATCATTGGAAAGCTAGTGAAATTCTCCACACAATGGATGGTTCAATTTTAATTTTTGATGGATTTTTATGGGAGAAAATGGGAAAATGTCTCTGGCATGGAAAAGTTATAGAAAATGACTCCAACAACAAAATTTATGAAGTATGGGCTCTTTGTCTCGCTCTGCGCGAAGAAATGTACTTCAAAGTATGGGATTTTTCATGGAAATCCATCATTTTGTAGGCTAATTAAATGGATATTATTGGTGGTTGAAGTTTCAAATCAAATTTTCCCATGTTTTCTCATTTCCTTCATTTTTTCAAGCGATAAAAGCCAGATTTGGCTCATTTTGTAAAAGTTGTTCATCATTCTTCTCTGCCTCTCCCTTATTTTCTTCCCCAAGGTCAAAAATGGAGTTTAAACCTCCTCCCCTGCTCTGTAATGGAATTTTTTCCTCTTACCCATGAAATGATGATTTTGTGTAAACTTTGGAGCAATAAAAAATGTGTTTTGTGATGCATTTGTCCATCCTTTCTCATTTTTGGTTGTTTTATTCTTGCCTCTCTTCATTACAGGTATTTGTGCATGTTTGGATGTTCATTGTAGGTTTTGGAGCTATGTTCATGGAGTTTTGGAACATTTTTTGTGTGAAATCCATCTTTGGTCTATGATGCACTTGTTCATCCTTTCCATTGCTCACCTCTCTTTGTTTCCATGGCATTTTTGATAGATAATCAGCACTTTCCTTCTCTGGTGTATCACCATTTTAGTGTAGGCTCTATTTTTCCCTCTTTTCTTCCTCTCCCTATCTCCTTGTAAGTTATATTAGGATTAGATTAGCTTGCTTGCACTAGAATAGCTTGTGGCAGGTAGTGTAGGAAGAGGAACCAACCTTCTTTGAAGAGCTTTCCCCATTTGCAAAGGTCCCACACTTTGGGAAAGCTCAATTTTGTGCAATCACACCAAATGACATTGCCTTAGAAAAGAAAATCCATAACTCATTTGGGGGTGCTATTATTTTGCACTAACAGTTTTAGCATGCCCGGTGGGACCAAGAGGTCTCCCATTTAATTTTTACATGGGTTGATGTGTTCCTGTGAAAATTTTAGCCTTTGGAGGCAATTTCAAACACATCTGGTAACTCCATCTGATTAGTAACCCATATTTGAAGTTGTAGACCCTCTTTCCATTCATTTCCATTCATTTTTCATTAATTCTTCTCTCCATCCCTTTCACTCTTTTCCATTCCATGAAGTTCTGCAATAATGACTTCATTTCCATCATGGAATTCACATCTACAATCAGCAGCAATGTTTCCCACCTCCAACATGTTTTTCAAATCCTCAAATCAGCATTTTGGCTACTCCTATGCATAGAAGCAATACCAAAATCAGTTTGGTTATGAAACATATCAAGAGCAAGGGTACACATGCAATGATAGTAGTCAAATGCAAGATGTTGGTTTATTGGAGAAGATCCAAAAATGGAGATTGGCATGGTGTAATCAAGAGCAAGCTCAAGCTCAAATGGAGGCTTTCATAATTGGTTATAGGGAACCTTGTCCATGGGTTGGCCCTTTTCCAAGACACTTCAGCCCTTAGAGAAGCTAGACTTCATGATTAATATGTTGCCCCAACTTACACAATGGACAGTGGAGATAAAGGCCTATAAATTTGGTGTTGAGCAACCTTGTCAATGGGTAAGTTCTACACCATCATCTGGTTTTTCTCTTTCCATTCCTCAAGCAGCACCATCTCATTTTGAATACCAAATTCCAAATCCATCCCATGCTGCTCCAAGTGTTGATTTCATTTCTCCATTCCCTAGTCTTCCACCCCATCTCAATTCTTCTATCCTTTTCCCTTCCAAACAGCCATTCCCTCCAAAGAAAAATGAAGTTCTACCTCCTCCACCACCACAAAAAATTGCAAAACTAGTTGAGTCACAACCCACCCCTCCTCTTGCTTTCCCAAGCCCATGTTGGGAAGAGACTCAAGAATCTAGTCAAGGACAACAAAAAGAGGAGCCCAACAGAAAAAGAAATGATAGACAATCTGAAGAGTTGGGCTACTAAATTTGGGTTTACAAAGATCCCCTTGATGGTCAAACCAAAGGAGGAGGTCAAGGTTTAGGAACCAGTGGTGGCTGAGGTTGAGTTTGCAGCAGAGGAAGAACCAAGCAAAGAAGGAATGATTAAGAGCTTAGTAAGCTTGGCTCTTAGATATGGGATTGAGAAAATTCCTTCATGGTGAAGCCTACAGAGGAGGCCAAAGATGAAGAGTCAATGGTGGTTAGGACTGATTTTGTTGCAGTAGAAGAAGAGCAAAGAGAAGAAGCAGATCAGCAATCAGTTTTCTCAGAATGTAGTGTCCATGTTGGCACTCTACTTGAAGAAAATGTTGTCCAATCCAAGCTACACAACCAGTCAACAAGGAGGAAGAACAATCAGCTCCAAGTCCCATTGAAGAGGAGCAACTGGAAGAAATCAAATCAGAATTGGAACTAGATGAAGGAAGCATTATTGAAGATTTTTTGCTTTCATTTGAAGGGCCTGATTTGATTGATGAATCCATTATGGAGGTGACCAAAACAAATTTAGAGGCACTAAATCATGAGCAGGTTGCACAAGAAGTTACATATTTCTCTCCCACTTCATCTCTCCAAAAATCTGATTTTTGGGATGAGTTCGAGCTGACAAGCTTCATGTTTGAAGATGAAGCTCCACATGGTGAAAAAAATGTAGATTTGAAGGTCACCATACAAAAGGGAGAGACCTTGCTGCAACAGGACATTGAAGAGTTTGATTTGCCATCAGACTTAGAAGAATGTTTTGATGAGAAGGAACTGTAGAAATTGTAACTTTTCCTTCTTCATCATTCATTCTTCAACCACAAGAACCTTTTGCCATGGAGGAGAGGATTCAAGGACACAGCCTGCAGTTTGCAACATGCCTCTTGAATCAAAGTTGGAAGAATTTGATCTTCCAAAAGCTACAATGGAGGAACTCTAGAGCCAACAATGTATTGCAACAGGTTACAATAATGCAAAAGCAACTTCATTGGATGTTGTAATCAATAATGATGAGCTGCATATTATAGAAGAGTTCCATACTGCCATAAAGGAAGGAAAAGAGCACGAGGATTCCATCACCTCTTCCACACCATCCATTCAAGAAGGTCTATGAGAGGAATCTATTTTTAGATTTGAAAACCAGAGCTATGGTCATATCAAATAGATCAGACCTTACCCAATAAGGTATTTGGCTTTATTGGAACCAAAGGAGAAGCCACAACCAGTCATGCTTGCTTCTAAGCATGAGGATGATATGCAAAGCACCAAGGATCAGCTGCCATACCTCTTCAATCCAAATGTAGAGCAACTAAAAGAGGTATCTAATTTGCTTTCAGTTGACACCTTGCTAATTTGGGTAGAAGACTAGCTTCTTGTTGATTTTCCACTCATCCAACCAACCATGATCATCTCAAAATCAATTGCATGGTTGTCAATCTTGAGGAAAGGAAGTTATTTTGCACAACCAGTTGTAGGGTTTGTTTAGCCCACCTTTGCTTCCAGTTAGAGTAGAGTAGGTAGGTTTGTTGTCGCATAATAAGTGATTTTTACACTCGCATGTTCCATTTGGAGCATGTATGATTTTCAGTTTGTACATAGTTCTTGGTGATGTTGTATTGATCATGCATAGTTCATTTCAGTGGCATTTTGGTGAAGATCAATTTCAAGTTTCAATGGGTTTCCAAGTGGCTCAGAGGTCATAATTTCAAATTTCAAATCAGAATCAGTTTATCAAGCTTGACTCCATGCCTAATGGATGCTTCAAAGGCCACTGATCATTCATCTAGTAGGAAAATGACCCCTGAGAATCACCAAATTGTTAACCAAAATAAGCTCCCTCTTATTTTGGGTTAACTAGATTCCTTTTTGTGCCTCAGTCAAATTTTTACACATTTTAGTCAATCAAAATTTTTGGGTATTACTTCATCAGATAGAGAATTCTTTCCCCTTTCCAGAAAGGTAAGGAAGTCCTCCTAACTCCTTATATTTTGCAAGTTATGGCTCGGTGGAGTTTGGAGGGAAAATTTGCCAAGGCGGACCCGGGGAAAAATTTTGCACTTAGCCTTTTGGCCAAAAACTCAAAGGAAAATTTTGGCACAAGGCCCATAAAGGATAAAGGAAAATAAATTGATTAAGGCCCACAGCTCATGAAATGATGCCACATGTCAAGGTGGAGTGGCGGGGTGGAAGGATTTAAATTTTTTTGGCGTTTGGTCAAAATGTGTCAAAGGAAAAAAATAGGAGCACATCCCCGCCGAGCTAAGCAAAAGATGCCACGTGTCCAAGTCAGCGGTGGGAGTCGGGGTGTCGGGAGGATTTTGGAAATTTTTCCAAAGTGGTGAAAAAAAAAAAGGCAAAATTTGAACCGCATCTCCACACATAATCAAGAGATGCCACGTGTCCACATCAGCAGGAGTAGAGCGGAGCGGAGCCTGAGAGAATTTTGGGAAAATTTCCCAATTTTGCACAAAGGGGCAAAATGTGATTTTGAAGCCGCGGATCAACCAAAGGGCACCACATGTCATCGGAGGAGTGGGGCATGAGATATTTTTGGGAAATTTTCCCAATTTGAAAAAAGAGGGAAAAGTTCAAATTTTGGCCCGTAAACCCGAATTTTGCCCTAATTTTGCCATTTTTCCCTAAATCTTTAGAGGGGCATATCTTTCGCACCAAAGCTCATATTTTCACGATTTTGGTATCATTGGAAAGCTGGTGAAATTATCCACACAATGGATGGTTCAATTTTAATTTTTGATGGATTTTTGTGGGATAAAAATGGGAAAATGTCTCTAGCATGGAAAAGTTACAGAAAATGACCCCAACAACCAAAATTAATGAAGTATGGGCCTCTTTCTCGCTCTGCAGAAGCAATGTACTTCAAAGTATGGGATTTTTCATGGAAACCCATCATTTTGCAGGCCAATTAAATGGATCTTATTGGTGGTTGAAGTTTCAAATCAAATTTTCCCACGTTTTCTCATTTCCTTCATTTTGTTCGAGCGATAAAAGCTAGATTTGGCTCATTTTGTAAAAGTTGTTCATCATTCTTCTCTGCCTCTCCCTTCTTTTCTTCCCTAGGGTTGAAAATGGAGTTTGAACCTCTTCCCTTCTCTGTAATGGAATTTTTCCTCTTACCCGTGAAATGATGATTCTGTGCAAACTTTTGGAGTAATAAAAATGTGTTTTGTGATGCATTTGTCCATCCTTTCTCATTTTTGGTTGTTTTCTTCTTACCTCTCTTCATTACAGGTATTTGTGCATGTTTGATGTTCATTACAGGTTTTGGAGCTGTGTTCATGGATTTTTGGAACATTTTTTGTGTGAAATCCATCTTGGGTTTGTGATGCACTTGTCCATCCTTCTCATCCTCACCTATCTTTGTTTCCATGGTAGTTTTGATAGATAATCAGCACTTTCCTTCTCTAGTGTATCACCATTTTAGTGTAGGCTCTATTTTTCCCTCTTTTATTCCTCTCCCTATCTCCTTGGAAGTTATATTAGGATTATATTAGCTTTCCTGCACCGGAATTTCTTGTGGCAGGTAGTTTAGGAAGAGGAACCAGCTTTCTTTGGAGAGCTTTCCCCATTTGCAAAGGTCCCACACTTTGGGAAAGCTCAATGTTGTGTAATCACACCAAATGACATTGCCTTAGAAAATTAAATCCATAACTCATTTGGGGGTGTTGTGATTTTGCACTAATAGCTTCCTTCAAGGGGTTTTCCTAACCAAATCAGAGTGGATAGAGAGTCAAGAATGAAACATGTTGTGTTCATATTAAAATTGCTATGCTAATTGAAATAAACTAACACCTACTAGTCTCAAAGCAAAGCTAAATCTACCATTAAAATTATGATTATAGCTTAAAGGAAACTAGATATCTTACATAAACATGAATTAAATTACCTAATGCTAATAATTCCTACTCTGTTAATATATGATTGCTTCTTAAACATGAGCCTCTTTAGATTATGAGAAATAGAATTTGTTTGTTTGATCTCCAAAGAGAGGGAAGGATATCACCAAGAAATGGTTACAAGGCCAAGCATGGATCTTCCTTTCCACTCAACAATGATAGAATGGATGCAAAGATGAAGTAGTTATTCCAAATAATGGAGAAGGCTCTTATCATATGCTTGTATAAATCACTAAAAAAGTGTGTTGTGTGTGTGTGAAAGGATGTAGGAGTGTCCTTTATATAGCTTTTCCATTTGGGAAATACTTGAATCCCAATGAATGTGGGATAAAGGATAAAGTAGATTTAGACTTGTTAATCTTGATTAGAGGAATTAATAAGTGATTAACAACTCGTGGGAGTTGGAGATGGTTTAATTAATCAACTAGGATTAATTAATAGGCTAGAATAAGATTTTAGGCTATTTGGAAGTGATTTAGGAGGAATTTGATATGATTTGAAGCATTTGAAAAAGGGATTTAGCCACTAAAAGGGTTTATTGATTAAATACATTGTTAAAAAGGCTTAATTAACTCATAATAGTTAATTAATCAATTAGAGGAGGATTATAACTAACGAAGTCTCGTTAATAAGCATCCGGACTAGAATAAAGGCTAGCTAATTAACAAAGCATTATTAATTGACCAAAATACGGGAAAATTATTTAATTAGCGTAAAATCACTAATTATAATGAAAAATGATGGGAAAGAGGATAGTTAGTACAATTTTAGTAATAAAATTACGTAAGCAGATTTTAGGTGTCTACATTTTCCCCTCTTTGGGGTGGCGTAAGTGACACCACTTTAAATATAGTAGAAAATTATAAACAAGTAAATTTTAAAGAGAAATTAGTAGAATGAAGGATTCCCCCTTTAGTGTTGATGGGGTGATAAAAATTTTCTATCGACGATCGAAATATCAAGGAAATGGATAGAATAAACAAGGTGGGGGAGGGGGGATAAAAATGATCCCCATTTCCCATAGTTTTTGGAAGAAAAATTGATAGTGATAAGACATAATAGTGAAGAATATGGAAATAGATTTTGCATCCAACCCGTTCAATAAAAAACTTTGTTTCATCACTTTGCTCATATGATCTACATCATTGGCTCTTATTAAAATATATGCATACAACAAAAGTGTAAAATAACATGAAAAGTTATAATACTAACATTTTTTCATTGCTAAAACAATAACTCAATGCAAAATACATAATGTAATGCAATACGAGAAATTAAACAAGCTAACTGACAAGGAAACAATTACAAACACACATACTCAAACAAACAACATTCAAGATAGTTACACCAATGTTTTTGTTATCAAGCTTTAGTTCCCAAATGTTCAAGTTAACGAAAAGGGTTTAAAATGGCACCCCAAGAAAAGATACATGCGAGGTGAATAAATAAAGGACCTAGGGGTCAAATGAAAAGGCAATTGTGTACTATGAAATAGTACTAAAAACTCATTTTGCAAGGGAGTACAAACATAGTAAGCAAACCAACTTTGTTAATGGAGATAGATCAAAATGATCTATGAGTCATATGTTGCAAAGAACATTCAAGGAAAAAGAAATATGATTTATAGGAAAAAATTCAATGTTTGAGAACAATAATCGTCTGGGCTTCACTGTGTGCTTATTTTTTATTTTTGAAAAAAATGGATTTTTAAATTTTTACCAATTTCTTGGATTTATTGAACTTCTAGGAATAAAATGATATAGAAGAATAAAAATGTGCATGTACATTTATAACAAGCACTAGGAAGTAAAAATATGCCTCAAGTTTCAAAATGGATCATCAAGAAGCAAAACATGCCCAAAGATGCAAAAAATGATGAAAATGACTATTTAATAAAAAAATCATCGCGACAAGTGCTAGAAGAATCATGGCAGTCATATAGCCCTTTGGGGGCAAGGAAAATGAATAATTAGGTCAAAAAGGCTATAAATAACAAGTTGGGAGGGTAAAAATCCATCGCGATGAGTTATTTGTAAAATTTTGAATTTTATAAAAAAATTGGTTTTTTTAATTTTTGGATTTTGTTTCATTCGTATAAATTTTTTGGAGTTTTATGTTTTGTGAATTTTTAGGGTTTTTTGAAATTTTTCCGAAGCTATGTATAAGAAAACAAAGAATCGTGGATGCTCCCAGTGACATGTGGGAATGTACAAGGGTAAACGTCATGCGTATGTGCAAGAAAGTGAAGATGCGAAAAATACCCCAGCATGAGATGGGAATGTACAAAGGAAAACTCTCCACATATATATAAGAGGAAGATAAAACTTGTAAGGCCAATATGGATAGGTTCAACAAGAGGATGAACTCAAACCTATGAAGAGCTAAGAAGGAGTAAGCATGCCCTCGGTCTGGTAAGTCGCCAAGAAACACATGATAGAAAAGAAGTAGAAGATTATTTTATTGAAAGAAGGGACAAATATTCCCTCAAACATGGTAAAAATAAATCTTATACACATGGATGTTCTAAATGAAGTAGAAGAACAATGAATGTTATGAAAGGATATGGAAAATGTAGCTAGAAGATTCGCAATGAAAAATTTATTAGCCAAAGGCACAAATTGTGAGACAAGATGCAGACTAAAGAAATAGTCTAAACAAGGTCTAAAAAACACTTGGTAACATATTAATCTCATTTGTTCATCAATAGACACGGTTTGTAAAACTGGAAATTAATTACCTCTTGAAGTGAAGATTTGATAGGTAATAAGTGAATAAACATTAGGCAATGTGTAGGAATGACTTATTTTGATAAAGTGATTTGGGAATGGAGGGTAGAAGGAGAGTCTTACATTGCTCGATGTCAGCCAGAATCCATATTCCTAATAGAGATGTATTTGATTCTATTGAAACATTTCTCTACTACCAAAGAAACATCCATAGCCCCTCGATAGAGATACTAGAAATACCCTAAGAGAGAGTAATATACTTGATTTGCTTTTACTTTTTGATGTTTTGATTTATTTTTGCTTTGAAAACTTATTTCATCTCTCTCAATTTTTTTTTATAAGGTGTTAAGAACCACAAATGGCTTGATGGAAGGATATGGAAGTGATTGTGATGATGTTACTAACTTGTGTCAACAAATATACCCAAAAGGGTCTTCGCAATAAGTTTATTAAGTGTATGATAGTGATAGGATCTCTAAGAGGTCATTCGTTCTTTAATTTACCAAGGTGATGAAAGACCAAGTTCAAATGGATACTATAGAGATTAATGTCACACAATTAGTGTGAATAGACTAACCAAAATATCACTTGAAGGAATGAAAATGGTTGGTGACTCGCAAAAGAATGGAAAGAAAGGTAAGAAAGAACATCCATGTGTATGTAATATACATGATTGCAATGTTTGATATTTTTACCTTTTATTTTTGTAATGTTTTATCATTTTTGTATTTTTGATGGTTTTGTGAAGGAGAAGACAATGAAGATGAATGATTGGGAAATTGGGACCAAAAATGTCACTCTGTGTGATAGGATCCAACAATGATGTTTGTGATTTCTTTAATAAGGGAGACTAGGAGTATTTTCTTATCAAGAGTAATATTATCTCCAATCTTGATGACCATAGTGAGATCATATTCGATAAGTGACTATGACTTATCTTTCAACATGGATTTTGTATGTGGGATCTTGAGTTCCCTATCCATAGGTTTCTACACTTTGTGCCATACTTGATGGTTACGTTGGTGTGCATTCTTGAATCATGTTTGATTTTTAAATTTATGTTTGTTTGACTTGTTGGGAGCTTTGGAGATCTTTGGATTTTTATCTTAGCTTGATGAAGAAAATGTTTGGGTTTCATATAAGCTAATGTGTTATTTTTCTGATCCCAAGCACTAAGAGAATAAATTGGATGTTTATAATTTATAATAGGAATGGTAAGGATGATGGTGGGCTTGCCAAAATCATTGAAAGAAGGATAATATGTTGAACCAAGAGGATATGGTCCAAGGATTGAAGATAATGGGCTACTAGGAGGTATCCATAGATATAAGATGAAGGGATACTAGGATGTGGCCCCAAGATGGAAGAAAAAGGGCTACCCAAAGGTGTCCCATAAATAGAAGATGGAGGGATACTAGGACATGGCCCAAGTATATAAGATAATGGGCTACCAGGAGGTGACCCACAAATAGAAGATGAAGGGATACTAGGAGGTGGCCCACATATAGAATAAGATGATGGGATACTAGGAGGTGACCTAGGAGAGATTGTGATCAAGGAATTGTGATATGTAAAGAATGATTGGGTGATGAGAAGATAGGTCAAGGATCAATGATAGACCCAAGAATTTCTCCATGTAATGGGGATGGTGAAAATGAAAGAACAAGAGGAGGATCAAGTTTTATGATCTTAGGATCTTCCTCTCTGTTTTCTAAAAAAAAGGAATCAACATCTTCCCCAAAATATATGAAATGCATTGAGGTCTAAAGAGAATCCTTTCTCATGATCCTCTAGAGGAATTTCATTGTGTAGCCCCATGAATTCTTTGATCGCTTCTTCATTCTAAAATAAATCAATTGGTATGGGTCATTTTTGGTCAACCATAGTAGGTTGATTGGAAGAAAGGGGTTCAACAAGTGTTGAATATTGATTGATAGAAGAATATGACTCAAGAGACAAAGTAGATTTGGATTTAGATGTCTTGTGAGTGGAAGAAGATGTGGATTTGGAATAGGTTGGTATTGGTTTTCCTAGAAGATGACATAGTGCAGGTAGAAAAATAGGATTGTGTAGAAAGTCAGTAGATTGCGATGTAGGGGTTGACTTGGATGATTGATTGGAGGAACTTTGATTTTCACATATCTTTGACATAGGAAGAGTTTGTTTAGGTGGTGATAAATTGGGTCCTATGAAGAAAGGGAGGACTATGACTCAAGGGCCGAATTAGATGTTTGATGGGGACAATACATGGTTTAGAGGAGGAAAACGTTGTTGAGGAGACAGTTATTCCTTAGAATAAATTTGATTGGATGAGGCTCAGAATGAGGGGGATCCAAATAATAGTTTGGATTAGAATAATTGGGAGACTGAGGGGAATCAGAAGAATAGTTTGGATTATAATCATCATAATCATACCACCAACTATGAGATGAAGGTGGGGAAAGGGGTAACCAAATGAGTTCTCTAGTGTGAAGAACCAAATGAGGTTTATTCGTGATGGGAATATTTTGATGTGAATGCCAAAACCTAGGTTCCTTATTGTCATAAGTGTGAGGAACCATGTGATGTCATTGTTGGCACCGTTGGTCCAAATTCCTAGACCTAGATAGTATGATTGAACTCTTTCAAATGGAATGAAGTTCTATGTCGATTCAGGTAGCATAATGGTAACCAACTAGATATTTTGTAAATATGGGGATGCTCATGTGATTTTCCAGCGGTGTCTAAGGAAAAATATATTGACGACACAATGTCGACAATCAATGAGGTTTTGACAACAAGTTGCAAGTGTAAATGTCAGAATGGTTGATCAAAATTTAGCAACATAATGGTTGTAAAGGAAACTTTTCCAAAGTTTAGATTGTTTCAAAAGTTTTTGATAGGAAAAAATTTTGGCTACAGTTTTAAAAATGTGTACAATGACTATAGTGAACCTAGGCAAAAATCAAGTAGTATGATAGTTGTAAATTTCACAATGAATGCCAAAGAATCAAGGAAATAATCATAAAGAATCAAGATAGTATGAATCAAGGAATCAAAGAATAAAATAATAATCCAATGATATGGAATCGTATGGTAAGAATTGTCTAGGAAAAATCAAGCAATTACAAGACTATGATCCAATCACAAGAATAGCTACTCCCTACATTCTCAAAGATAGTTTTGGTGCAAATAATGACAACACAATATCAACACTTAGGTCAAGTTTAGAATAAACAAGACCTAAATACTAAGAAGGTGTTGACGTGATCTCCAAACAAGGTATACTAAAACAATTTTAGATACAAACAAATTCCAAGCCTTGAAAATGGAGGCTACAAATGTGAGCAACGCAACAACACTATTTGGACATGTTAATCAAGCTTTGTAGACAAAGCAATATTTTAGTATCAAAATGATGTTACCACAATGTGAGCAGCGTAACGATGACACTTTCCAAAACTCAAGGCAATGTTGGGATCAAAACCAAGTCTAATTATATCAAGAAGTTGTTATTTATGTGAGCAGTAATGTAATACAACTTAGAGACTTAGACCAAGTTTCACAAAGGAAACAAAACGTAAGTATCAAAATTGTATTGATATGATATGAGTAGTGTAACAACTCAAAGGAATTCAATGATGAGACAACATAACTACAATGATAATGAGTCTCAATATGGGTGTGATACAAAGGGCCTACTAGAACATGAAGACGTACCATTCACACTTTCAACACTCACATTTCGGCATTGCAACCTAGTCATGTGAGTAGAATACAAAAGTTTTGTTAATTGACCAAAATAGAGGGAAACGTTATTTAACTAGTGTAAAATCACTAACTATAACAGAAATGATGTGAAAGAGGATAGTTAGTACAATTTTAGCAATAAAATTGTGTAAGCAGATTTTAGGTGTCTACACATGTGATCACTAAATATAACACCAAAAATGAAGGTATAAATATGAATTCTACGACATTGGTGTGTATGGCTTGAAAATTTTTAGAAACAAGATGATGACTCCAAACTGGCTCTAGTGGTGTATGGACAATGGACTTCAACAAGGAAAAGTCAAAACAAGGACACGACATTGACATATTATTACATGACCCAAAAGGTAAACATTACCACATTGCATATCATTTAGAGTTCCCTACACAAATAATGTTACTGAGAATATGAGGCAATAATTTTAGGATTAATATTTACTCTTAGACATGGCATTATAATATTGGTTGTTTTGGTAAAATCTTAATTAGTTATAAAACAAGTCAAAGAGAAGTACCAATGCAATTTTTCCTACCTTAAGAAATATAGAAGCAGATTCTACGATCTAATTAAATATTTTGATGCCTTTGGCATTTTCGTTGTTCTAGAGATAAAAACAAAGAATTAGATCTCCTAGCCACTTACAGAGCCATGTTGTAACACTGGTGAATTTTCCCACTTTCAGGATGATTTATCCATAGAATTTTCCCTTATCCCTTTGTGCGAGACAATATAAATAATTTTCAAGTATTTCTTGATGACCGAAAAAAATTGTAATTTTTAACATATTTAGATGTGTTCTCCTATCAGTCATTGATGTGTGTAACTAGAATGATGATCACATAGAAGTAGAGGCAAGGAATGACACATGGGGAGAATATGGAGTACTCAAGATGATGGATAATAATATCCTAAAGGGGATGGTTTCATTAGAAATACCTTTTGATTTTGACATCCCTCCTAATAAACATGATTTGAAAACTTTTGAGGCACATGAAACCTTTAATCACAATCTAGGAAGCGTAAGTAGACCTAATGTGTTGTCATTCAGTAAAACTTACACCCTTGAAGAGAAATAAGAGATAAGATATTTTTAAATGAATATAAGGATGTTATAGCTTGGTCTTATGAAGATTTAAAGGTCTTTGATCTAAAAATAATAACTTATGCCATTCCTCTCAAAGAAAATCAAAATACCTTCGAGGAAAATAAAAATACTTTTGTTCTCATCCTTGAGCCAACCATCCATAAATAAATTCAAAAACAGGGCTCTACTCACATTATTTTACTACTAAGACATGAGACGTTAGGGAGATTAGATTGTGTTTGGACTTTAGGATTCTAAACCAAGCTTCGGAAAAAAGATAACTATTCCCTACCATCCTTAGATGAAGCCCTCCAAGTGGTTAGTGGTGATGAGATGATGTCCTTTTTAGATGGACTCTCATGTCATAACCAAGTCCTTGTGGATGAAATAGATAGATTTAAAACCACATTCACAACTAAATGGGTAACCTTTACCTATAGGATAATGTATTTTGGTATAATGAATGCATGATCCACCTTCCATAGGAAATGGATTAAGATTTTCAAGTTCTAGTAGGGAAATGAATAATCATTTATATGGTTGACTTCACTATATTTTTAAAAACATGTCTTGGTATTCAAAAAAATGGAAAAAGTCTTGAGAAACTGCAAATAATTTGGCATATCTCTAAATCCAAAAAAGAGTATATTTATAGTGGTAGAAGGTAAGTTACTAGGAAATATCATCACCAAAGAAGGTATCACTTTGTTGACACTAGTAGATCTCAAGCAAGTCTCTAAAATCCCCTTTTTCAAACAACAAGAAATAATTGAAATCATTTTTCGGTAAAATTAATTTTGTTAGGAAGTTCATTTATGGCTTTGTTGAGATTTCCAAACCACTAGATGATATGCTTAAATAGGATGCTAAGGTTAAGTGGAATCCTCAAACAAAGTTTTTGTTTTAAGAGATCAAGGTCGTCATTATGAAAGCTCTAATTCTAATCGGTACATATTTCAAACAATACTTCTACCTTTATTATTTTCCTCATAACATACCATTGTAGTTTCGTTAACCCAAAGTAAAGAATATAGATAACATATGTTGCCTTTATGATCACTAATCTAAAGGGTTTTGAGCTAAATTACTCAATGCTAGAAAATCAAGCCTATGTATTTGTCAAGGCGGTCCAAAATTTTAGACCTAAATTTTGAGGAACAAAACACATGTCATAGTGCCTAATCCGGTAGTCAAGAAAATGTTGGGAAACATTATTTGGGAGAAAGGCTCGAGAAAATGGATGTCAATTTACAAGAGTTTGACTTGGTAATTGAGTCGGACAACATGATTAAAGGACGAGGTTTTGTGAAAACCATAGTGTAAATATATCACAACATCACATCATTCCAAGTAGATCAAGCCAAACTTCCTCAAGATCAAGGGTATGAGAAATTTATCCGTTTCTAATGTATGGTCGATTTTATTATTCATTTGAATAGAATACAAAGGCATACTTGGAAGCTCAAGGAATCTAACTACATGTTGATAAAGGGTTTAATATCTAAGATAAATTACCATGGAATTTATGTAATATGTGTGTCAAGGATGAGGAAAACCATAATGTCTAGTTTTCATGAGAAAATAGGGAGTCGTCACTCATCCAGGAGATACTACTACCCATAGCATATAGAGAGTGGGATAGTATTATCCCACCATGTTTAAAGTTTCTCACAATCACATGAGGACTTTTCATCAATTTCAAGATCTTTGTAAAGAGAAAAATTATTGAGGGAAAAAATTTCTCAATTGGGGTTAGACTTTATAGGAGTTATTAATCCAAACTCCTCTAATAAACATAAGATTGTTACGACCGCCATTGATTACAACAAAATATGGATTGAATTTTTAGTACTAAGTGGATCATGACTCAAGAGGTCATAAATTTCCTAGAGAAAATTTTCATCATGAGGTTTAGATTCCATTTCTAATTAGTAGGTGATAATGGACCAACATTTCATTCCATTGAGGTTCTGATTGGTCATATAACAATAAGATCACCTTGAAATTATCTTCGAACTATTATCCACAAGGTAATGGGTTAATTGAGTCCACTAACAAAAACCTCTTGGATGTGATAAAGAATAAATCCATAGACAAGCCAAGGTCAAGCCACTCACTCCTCAAATATGTTATATGGGAAGACGGAACTAAGATCAAAATAGCTCTCGAAAATGTATCCTTAATGTTTGGTTTATGGTAAGAGGATGTGTTCTCTATCACCCTACAACTACTAGCTCATCAATTTTTGTGTGAATATATGGATTGAGGAGACAAAGTAATAAGTAGAGTTCTAAATTTAATACAACTACAAAATTTCAAGAGTAAGGCATTAGAAAATTTTAGTAGATACGAAGGTTGTCAAATGTTGGTTTGATAGAAAGGCACAAGTTAATGCATTCGACATAGATATCTAGTTCTATTATGGGACAAATCTCATTAAAAGAAGAGAAAACACTCCAAGTTTAATCCATTATGTATTTTCCCTTACCAAAATACATAACCATTAGGAGATAATGTCTTCATATTAAGAGACTTAATGGGAAATTATTTGATGTTACTAGTCAATGGATAGCATTTGAAACATTATTACATGGTTGAGTCATCATCCATTCCATCTCGAATAACCAACTAAGTGCTCTCTCTTAGTTTAGTTTTTTTAGTTTTCTTAGTTTTTATTGTTTTTAGTGTTCCATGTTATTCATTTGGTTTTATTGATTTCTTATATTAACTTCATGCTTTATAGATCGGTTTCATGTTTTTTAGTTCTAAGCTTCCTAATAAACTTGAAAATTTATTAAGGTTATTTTAGGTTGTGGTTTCCCATGTGCAAGTTACAATAAATGGAAACAACTAAAGGATATATCTCAAGAGTGGATGAAATTTAGAGTTTAAAGTTTTAATGTTTTTTGGATTTGGAATAACTTGTTGAAATGTTTCTTATGTTTGAAGTTCAAAATTGTTTTATGTGATTGCTAATGATTTTACCAAAGTTTTCATGCCTAAGAGAGTCACATGCACTTCACATTTTAAATACTTTTGCAAGTTGATGAAAGAATATCCTAACTTTTAAATTTTTTGGCAACCTTAATATGAAGGTATAAACTAGTCCCCAACCCCTCTAACTATTGTAAAAATAGAGGAAACAATAGAAAATGAGATAAATGATAAAATTTAAAATGAAGATTCTCTTGAAAAGATAAATAAAATAAAATCGAATAATTTTCCTTAAAAGGGGTGATTTGAGAAACCTCCATCGGGGATTTTTATACATAATTGATAATGGATCAAGGCTTAGATTAAAACTAAGAGTACTTTTTCGGGACTATAGACACTTGGTAAACGAGAGAAATGCTTAAAACCTTCATGTAATGGAGTCACAAGTATAAAAAGTTTGGAACATTCAATCTAAGTTATAAGAAGGTTGGATGTACATACAATATCACACACTTAACACCTAAGAGCATGATTTCTTAGTATATCAAAAGTAAAATCATAAATTGGTCTTTGAATTTTAATCATAAGTTTCGAACATTTTTTTCTTGTTAAAAATTTTCCTTGAAACTAATAATTCGAGATTCTGAATTCTAAACACTTTTTTGAGTATTTTCCCCGCAATAGTCACCATTTTTGTGACCAACACATACCCATTCCCTTTTCTCAAGGAATCGGAGGCCCCTTTATTCATCGGATATTAAAACTTGGTTATAAATCTCTATGACATTTTAAGTCTTTGGTTTTACATTTTGATCAAACATGTTAGAGTGGAAGATTTTAACTTATCATATAACTTATTTCTATCTTTTAATTTTAACTCTTTGATCATTTTTATTTGATCATCCCTATGCTTTCACTAAGCTAATTTAATTTTGAGTATGGGTTATTTGTGAAAATGAATCAAAACCCAAAATTTATACACTTTTGGAGTCAAAGCGGGCTTGAGAAGTGCAAATGATGATTTCCTTTGCATTTTCCATTGTTTCCAAACTATCAAATTTAACTTCATCATTTTAAATTGTTTTGCAGGATCAAAGTGTGCATGTGGATCATCTTATCGGCATTTAGAGAATTTTTTTAAAGCCTCAAAAAACTTAAAATTCCCAATCCCAAGATAAACATGTGGTACGAAGATTTCACTGAGAGTTCTGAAATCTTGAGACCTCAATCAAGTATGTCTCAGGAGTATTCATAAAGAAAAGATCAAACAAGGCTAAGAACTCAATGTCCCAAGATCCTAAGACTTATGAATTGAACCATGTTCCTCCTCAAAGAAACGTGTTCACAGGATTTTTCATGAAGAAGGATCAAAGGAAGAAATGGAAGCTCGAGAACTTGAGAGTCATAAATCTCAAAGATATAGCAACCTCGGAGCCGCACTGTCACGTGATTTCATAAAGGAAGACCAATGAGACATAGGCCAACCCTAAGAGGTAAAAAAGCATGACGAGAAGCCACATTGACCAATCCACGTACCCTCAGTTTCAAAATTCCTGAACTAAATCAAACATAAAATTCACAAGGAGAATAAAAGAGGGAACCCCATAGTCCCAAGATCATGAGCCTTAGGAATCGAATCACATTTCACCTTGGAGTCATGTGGTTACAAAATTTTCATGAATTCAAGTAAATCAAAATCCTAAGTCCCAGAAATCTCGAGAACCAAAGAGCGAATCTCAATGTGGGAAAAGTGGCTAATGCATGAGTTAAGAGTGGCATATCATTGTCCCACATGGACCAATGATGTAAATCTTTAGGTCCCTAGAGATTTATCAAGGAAAACTAAAACCTGAGAGCCTGAGGAAATTCTTAAGACCCCAAAATGTCGAGAAGTAATAACGTGGAATTAGATTTTGCTAAATTTAATTCACTGAAGGATTTTAAGGCATGAATCAAATCAAAAAAGGCACATGGAGGAGAATCATGAATTAAAATAAATAGTCAGAAGTCATTAAATAGATAAAACATATCAATGGACTGAATAAAAGGGGGTCACGACAGAGACATTGTTTTTCTTCATATCTCCTTATCGAGACCATCATTTGGCACGAAGAAAAGAACCATTGGAAGCATAATTTTAAAGGATACACACATAAATCGGTTGAGGAGGAATGATGTAGAGATCTTTAATATTTTAAGGAAAAAATTACATTTCCTTCTGCTTCATTCCTACCAATGCATTACTCAAATAATGTTTTATATGTGTTTTGGTTGATCTTTTAGTTTTTGGAGATTCCTCGAGGTATAATATTCCTTCTCAAATCCTACTACAACATAGAAAAGGAAACTCCATACCAAAATTCAGTTATAGATGCAATCTTATGACAAGTGTCACCTAGAATTTCATCTAGCATCCTGATCTCATGGGATAGCCAGATTCCTCTCACATGGAAATATCTTCTAACAAATATTTATTCACCCATAGTGATAAATCATCACTTCTTTAATTAGAAATAAGAATATGCTTCCATGGATGCTTTTAAAAGTATCAATTGTGATTATTGGTAGTTTAGGAGATGGTGGTTTCCCTCTTTATTGCATATTGGGGACCCCAAAGATTGTAAAGGCTTTCCTAGACTTCATTTTCCTATAAATACCTCAATTTACATTGTAAATATCATCTTGACAACAACAATTCAATGTGAAGAGGAAATTTAGAGCTCTATATGTCTGAATTGTCTCAATGTTTTAATTTTCTCTTGATCAATTTTAGTTATTAAGTAGAGTTTGCACCTTTATCTTTGATTTAAATTGGTAGAGTGAGTAGATTGAGCCTAGCTAATCTATCTTCATGGATTATTGTTTCAAAAAACTTGGTTTCTTAGATGTGTCAATGCAATCTTGGTTATCTAAGTGTTTAGAGATAGTGTTAATGAATAATTACTTTTATTCTTGGTTCTCCCTTAGATTGTGTTGGTATCCAAATTGATTCTCCTTTGCAAGCTAAGCAGCATCACAGATTTAACAAGAAGCCTAGAGACAGATAAATCATCATGTATGTCGTTTTGTAGTCGGGGAGGTGATTCAGCTGGCTCTTTGTCACTCAGATGTTGGAGAAATGGATAGCACCTTCAAAAGGATTTGATCTATCCTCACTAATTTAGGTTGTGCCTTTCAACCAAGGTGAGAGGACCCATTTTGTAACCTCTATCAATGAAGGAGAATGAAGATATCCTTCTTTGCACAATTTGAAAGGAAACCTTTAGAAAATATAATCAATGCACCACAATTTAACTCTCAAAAGTTGTCACTTGAAAGATTGGTGATATTTTCTAAACAAGGTTAAGGTTACTAAAGACTTTATGGAATCTTGATTTCTTCTGCATATTTTGGTAGTAGAATTTATTCATTTGTGGATAGACAAGGAAAACAAGGGTAGTTCAGGTAGGATTCATTGTTTTTGAATAATTTTTGTTGGGAGATTAAGAAGGATAAACTTGATTTTTTCCAAATATTTGAGAACCTTCACAACTATTGGAAAACTAAATGATAGAATGCATCAAAATAGCTAAAATATTCCTTGACAGAAGGTGTGCATCGATGGAGGCCCAGATTTACATGATTTCACACAATCTCAAGAATTTAACACGAAGGCTCGAGCTAAAGACTCAATTAAACATTAAAGACCCCTGGTTCCTCATGCCTAAGATACACTCAAAGGATTACAGACAATATTTATCAACAAAATGACAATAAAGTGATTTTAAATTGTTTATCTCATTACAGGATGAAGGCTCTTCTTGTAATGAAATTGCAAATGCTAATAAACTATCACGAGGATGAGATCTGTGTGATTTGGAGGATTTTAACACAAGATTGCAATAGGAACAAGAAATACTATTTGTAGACATTCTAAAATAAAGCAGACACAAATTTTCCCAAGATTAACATAGATTAATTCGAATTTGATTAGATTCATCAGTAGAGGGAAAAGTTTCTTAAAACAATGGTTGTACACTTGCAATCAACTTAACATGATCAAATCTAAAACATAAGAGATTAACAGGTTTCTCATACGGTCTCTCATGAAGATGGGATTTCTCAAATTTTCTTGTAAGAATTCAACCCTGACCATTCTCATGACTAAAGCATTCTTTTATAACACTCAATTTACATTCAAGCTTTCCCCCCAAGAAAATAATATTCGAGGAACCTTTGTTTGTTACATGTTTGATCATGATTTCCATAAAATGATGTTTAACAGGTTTGCAAAAAAAATTTGCCACTTGTTCAAAAAGGTGAATCATTGCAAATATTTTCATCATTGTTTTAAGCCCGGGGCACCTAGTCATCTCCTCTGTGACACGTTTTCATCCTTTGCACCTAAAACCTCCATCGTTTCATCCCTTTTCCCATTTTTTCCTCTGCTGACTCTACTCTGCATCCGGCTTCTCTAGTAATTCATGTTTTTGCAAGTGCTCGAGCAATTCCAACTTCAAAATATCAACCTTTACAAACCTTGGACTCACAAATTAAGCTCTAAATCCATTGGTTTGAACTTTACAGACAAAAGCGATAAGGAATTTCATCAAAAATGATGAAAAATAATGCATATTCACATCTCGAAGTCTTAGAGCAAAAATGGTGGCAAGATCGAGATCTGATACTGACAACCGTTGATTATGCCCTTTCTCAACTTTAGATTAGAGCCATCCACATGAAAAAAAATGATTCAAAGCGGGCTGGGGTTTCCTTTTGCATTTTATGACTTTTGGAGAAAATGCACAATTTTCACATTTTACCCCACCCCTTCACCTTTGAAATACGGAGTTCAACACGTGGCTTAATCGGAACTTTGATGGAGTAGCGAGATCATTTACGTAATTTTACCCTTTTTAACAAAAAGGAAAAATTTCTAATTTTCCTTCGCTAACCCGTCTTCCCGCTTGTAACTTTTGATGTGGGCCCCCAAAAATTCATGCTTCATTTTTATACTTTGCTCCTTTTCACAAAAGGAAAAAATCTTCAAAAACCTCCGGTGACCCACCTCCCACTTTGACTTTAAAAATAGCCATGTGTCCATCTTCGGGGTCAAAGTAAGACTTTTCCTTTGTCGCTTCATATTTCTTTGAATAGCCCAATCGGAGACTATCGGGGCTATGGGGCCAATTTTATATTTTTTACAAATGTGACAAAAGTGGCAATTTTCTGAGAAAAAACCCGATGTACTGCCACCACGATTAAAAATGAACATGTATACACCTTGGGGAAAAAAAGATAAATTCACACCACCTTTATAAATTTGGCCATTCAATCGAGAACTCAACGGGTCCACGGGGCCAAATTGATCTTTTTGCAAACATAGAAAAAAGTTACAAGTTATAAAATAGACATGACATGCCTCATCAATCAAAAGAGACCAAATAGCTAAAGATCTTTGAGATATAATTTGGCGTGGAAAACATGCATCAAGCGGTATGATGTGGGGAACTTCACCATTTGCACCAAGGTGAATCTTTCTTGAGGACAAAGAATTCACAAATAATTCATGGCTCGAGACCAATCCTGACCATAGAGAAGGATTTCTGATAACACCCTAGTAAAGATAAAACATACGCATCCATTCGGGGAGATAGAAAATATGATGAACCATAAGAAGCATTGTTGGGGTCCTCAATGAGATATAACATTTTATTTTCACCAGGTAACTTCACAAGGCTGCCCTCAATTGGTATGGTGGCATAAGACATGTCCATTTACACACTTCCACCCACACTAGCTGCCCACTTTACCGGATAATAACATTCCCCACTTGTGGGACAATCCACAATTACTACACTCAAGGTTAAGTACTTGCGAGATATGTTGCCAATTGCACTACTTAGCCTTTGAAAAAACCAACTACTGGCACCTCTCTTGAATCCATGGAAGTAAATTTCCCGTAAGCTATTGTTACTTTGAGATCAACTCATTCATGACCTCAAGAGGCATTACATTACATGAGGCTCTGAATCAAACATATAGTTGTGTACAACTTGTCCCTAATAATCGAGTAGTGAAAAATAGATCTACATTCGGTTGGGACTCAACCAAGGGCGTTCCCAAATATACTTGGGGAGGCTCACCTAGTTCTTCCATTACTTGGGGTTTTCAACTCTGTAATGGTAGGAGGAGTCTCAACATTGTTTACATTTCGGCTTTGGTAATCTTTTATTCTTTCAATCCCAAATACTCAAAGGCCCTTTTCTTGTGCTCGAAATCCTAAGCAGCTCAACAATTGGAACATAAATCTTGATCTAACTCAAGACTTGGGCAATGTCACAAGGAACGTATTTGGGCAAGGCAGCATTTGGAGAAAGGCGGCCAGAAAAGTATTTTCATGATCGAGCATGGGCGGGGATACTAGTTCTATTTGGGGAAACAAGGCCTTTGCAAATGTATCTTTTTAGGATTTTATCTTGGGATATTTATGAGAAGCTGGAGTTTTTGGTTTGGCACTGAGGCCTGCTTTGCTTTGACAACTTTACTCCTAGTGTTATATTCTTTTTCTTGGGAAACCACAACATTCATTAACAATTGCTTATCCTCCTTAGAAGGGATTCTTCCATCATAATTTTTAATCATTAATGTCCTTAAGTATTCAAAATCATTATTAGGCAATTCAAAATCTTGAATCATATCTAGTTCAAAATCAAGAGAGGGAGGAAGGGGTAATACGGTGAATGCGATCCCGAAATCTATGATGTAGTTCTAGCAGCGATTAATTCAATTAAGGTTGCTCCCTATTGTGATCTTGTAGAACACCCCATCAAGCACACATCATCATCGAGTGTCATCATCGTCTTTCCCAACTTCTTTATCTTCATCACATGGGGCATGTGGTAAGAAAAATTTGTCACACCACTCGATTAAGACTTATATCTCAAAAAAGTGACAATTACAATTCGTGAATGACACAAACAATATCACCAAGATATGTTAACCCACTTTACGAAAAAGTGAAGTATTGATATCAAGTGTTATTGATATAACACGCACAAATAGTAACACATAGAACTTTTTGAAATCAAGGTAATAATAGAATCAAACTAAAAATCTCAAAGTATAGCTAGGAATAGTTTAAAATTTGTGCAGCGTAACCTTACAATATAGATATTTATGTCGATTTTACAAGAAACAAGACATAAATATCAAAATTATAGTGATACGATACAAACAAGCTAATTCTTCTAAGGAAGTGCGTGGTGATGAACCATGCCTAACTCTGATGATGATTTTGACATGGGTATCAAGATCACAATGGCTACCAATGACGTGAAAACGCCTCCACACACTTTAGACATTTAACTAACCTAGCCGTAAACATGGATGGGCGTAAACGGACATAAAAGTGAGAGAAAGCTTGATCGATTGGTAACACAAAGGTAGTCACCCTCTTCGATCAACAAAGTGTCAAAAGAATGTGAAGGAAGCAAATAAAAAAGGATGAAAGATGTTGGCTTCACTTCGCGGAGTTTTGCCTCACCCTAAGGCAAGTAAAAACTAGGAAAAAGTATCATGTCACACGTTTCTCAATGAAAATATGGTTCAACACTCAACACTTTGTTTTAGAATGGTCAAAGTGAGCTCTGGCTAAAGTATATCTTCTAGGTGGTTCTCTCGTCCTAGGTGCTACAAATATTATCCACAAGCGGGATGATTTACCCAAAAGTCGCATGATGACTAGTTTGGGAGCATCTCGACTTTTCCCCCTTCAAGCACGAGTGGGCAATAAATGCATCCAAATGTGTACTTAAAAGGGTTACGTAGGGACAACTTGTAACACTATCTCACAAAGGAATCACTAGTCGAGATAGGTAGTGTGGAGCACTTCTGTTTTGTCCACCATGGTTCCCTCTTGCATGGACTACTTTGGGGTTCTGGAACCACCCCCATTGTTGTAGCTAAAGGAATTATGCCAAAGGGGTTATGTTCGAGTTGAGCGGACGAGGGACGTACCCTTTTTGAAACCAGCAATACATTTTTTGAATATGTTGTTCATTTTATCTTGTTTAATTAGATGTGGTTTGCTTGAACACCATTTGGCAACTTTGTATAACAATTGAATTAGTAGTTTTTAGTATTGTTTTGATTCCTCTTGTTCTTTGACAAGTGATGGCGTTTTGGTCTGTATGACAATTTTAGTAGTTTTCCATCAAAATAGAAGGCATCATTTCGATTCTTGGATCGTCGAGGGACGCAAGAGAGAACAACATATGTGATTGTCTTCAAAAATCCAAAAAGATATCAAATGAAAAAAACATTTTAATTCAACTATGCCAAATTAACCAATTCTAACTCAAATACCCTTAGTAATCTCGACTCATCAAAAGGAATTAAGAATCGTTTCTAATTCCCAAGATCACCCCAAGGGACGCGAGGGAAGAGCATACACGATCCATATTCCTGTAAATAAACAATGTAAAATATCACCTAATCAAGTACAAACATGTAAAAACAACTTGCAAAGACAAAAATATGATTAGATAAACCGGCAAGAATGTTAGCACATCAACACTTTAATTTCAAAAATACAAAAGGACACATGCACCCCTTTTTGATGCCTACGTGTGGGTTAGGGTGTACACGCCACTAAACGTTGTTTTCGGTTCACAATGTACTGCATGACCCGAGAGATGTGTGCACCACAAAAATAGTGCCTGTGCCACTAAAACAGTGCCTACGCCACTCTGTGGAATTTATTAGATTTACCAAGTGCCTACGCCACCCAGAGAGACATGTGCACCACAAAAGCGATTGTATGCGCTACTCTGAGAAAAATAGATAGAATAACCGCATTACCAGAAAAATGTGTTGCGCCACTAAAACAGTATGTGTGCCCTAGTTAAGGTGTGTGCACCAATCTGATAGGTTTCAGAATGTAGTGAAGGTACAATACGAAATGACACCTGCAGCCCGGGTTAGTGCACCTGTGTGTTGGTTAGGGTGTGTGCGCTAGGGTTAGTGTGCATGCGCGAGGTTGGAAAATAGAGTGACAGGTTTTAACAATGTGCCTATGCCACCAGAGAGATGTGTGTGCCCCAAAAACTGCACCTACGCCACAAAAATTGTGCCTGAGCCCTAAAATCGTGCCTGTACTAGACCTACAACAAAAATACGACAGCAAACACAAGAAAACTCACAATATCTCAAATTTTGACAAGTTAGCTTAAGAATGGCAATAACCCATTAAAATTATGGCTATGAACATGAAGTTACACATATCAAATGAGAAAAAATTCTAAGAAAATGGACATTAATTACTACATGTGCATATCAAAAGTTAGCCAAAACAATGAAACTTAAACTAAAATGCCATGGGACTAAGTGTCCCACCGAGCGTGCCAAATGTGTGCAAGTGTTTCTATAAATTTAACCAAATTTAGAGCAAGGAAACTACCACCTAAAAATAGCTTCCTAACCTAGCTAAAAATGAGAAATTACACCATCATGATGAAGAAATGAGCAAGTCCTACCCTTAACATTAATAACTTTGAATATAATCAAAACACAATGTAAATTAATGAACTCTATTCCCCTTAATTGCCTAATTAAACATTTAAAATGGACCTAAACAGTCAAATGGCAATCAAATTATATTGTTTTCTTTGAATGGATGCTTGGGTGTGAGGCTTAGCTCTTGAGAATGGAGGATGGAGGGCTCAATAATAACAAAAGGCTATTAGTATGAAACTATGTGCTTTCCTTTATCTCTTGAGAGATTTAGGTGTAGATTTAGAAGTAGAGGGAGGGTTGTTTATATAGCCCAAAGGATAAAGGATTCAACACATCCTCATGAATGTGGGACTAATGGAGATGTAGAGTTAGTTATGGATAAGGGGGTTTAGATGGGGTTGAGTTAACTTTAGGACGGTTTAGTTTGTCCTCAAGTGGCTCATGTGGATAAAGGGGGTGTATTAATTAATCATGATGATTAATTAATACATGTGCAACTTTTATAAGCTTTTAGATGGATTTTAGTATAATTTAGACTATTGGGAGGGAATTAAACCAATTAAATAGAGATTTATCGATTTAATGAGAAGGGAGACTAATTAATTAATAATAATTAATTAGACTAGATAGAAGGTGTTGATTAACGAAGGGTCATTAATTAGGGTATGTGTTGGATAGGCGACTTAATTAATTAGCGTAATGTAATCAATTAACGATAATGGAAGAGAAGATGAGCGCTATTGACAATATGTCATCAATTTGTGGGAAAGGAGATAATTAGCGCAATTTAAGTATTTAAATTGCTCGGGCGTAATTATAGGTGTCTACATTTGCCCCTCTTTGGGGTGGCATAAGTGACGCCACTTCAAAGATAGTAGATAGAAGAAAATTTTGAAGGGATAGAAGAAAAATTAGTAGGAGGGAGAGATGCCCCTTGAGTGTCGATGGGGTGATGGAAGAAGTCAATTGACGATCGAAAAAGGTGAGAGATAGGTAGAAGAATGGGGAAGAGGCAGGATGCCCCGATGAGAGAGAAAATTAGGGGTGAAAGGGAAGTGACATAGAAGAAATAAGGAGATGGGGGAGAAGAGCTTAGCCTCTAGCTTGTTTATTGGAACAATTTTGATGTCATCATATTGCCATAGGAACTACATCATCGGTCCTTATGAAAAATATAAGCATACGACAAAGGTAGGATGACATGAAAATCCATACTATGAACAATTGTCCATTGCTGAAAATATCAACTCCACCTGACATATAATAATGCAATGAAATACGAGAAGGAAACAAGCTCATTTAACGGGAAAACAAGTACAAACGCACATATTCAACCCAACAACTATCAAGACGGTTGTACAAATGTTTTGTTATCGGTCTTGAAGAGATCCACAAGTTTGTGATTGATGTGAGGGTTAAAAATGATGCCCCTAGCAAGGATACATGCGAGGGAAATGACAATGGACATGACATCCATGAAAAGTGTTTGTGTGCAATGAAACAACACCGGGCAACAAAAGTGCCCCCGGAGTATAGAAGAAGCAAGTAGCTAGCTTTATGAATGGTTGTGAATCTAGTGATCTGCGATTCATATTAATCGAGGAAGATGTGAGACAAACCAACATGATATGGAGAAAATACCATCACGCAAGACACAAGTTTTAGCCATAATAAGCAAGTTACCATTTTTGTAGGTTTTTTTTTTTTTTTTTTTACTTTTTAGGATTTTTTGAAAAAAATCGCCCTATTTTTAGATTTTAGATATATATATATATATATATATTGTTTTTATTGTTTTTGCTTTCAAGCCATGGTGAATAGTAGAAGAAAGTAGAAGAAGAAAGCGAAGGGCCTAGGGGCAGAAAGTGCCCTATGTGGAAGAAAGGAGAAACAAGCGACAAATAATGTCCCTATTTAATGGAAATATTAAGAAAAAAATAATTATTTGGAAAATAATTATTTACGAGAGTGTGTAGAAGAATAAAAATCGCTGAGAGCAATAAAATTATTGCCACAGGGAGAAGAAAGGGGTATCGAGACAACAAAAAATGCCCCAATACGGTGAAAAATAAGAAAAAAATTAATTATTTAATAAAAATAATTATTCCACGAGTGAACAAAGGAGAAAATGGCGATTGAAGCAGGCCTCGGCCTTCTGACGGTGAAAAATAGGTTAATATACCCCACCGGGGGTAAAAACATCACGACCAATTCATTTTAAATGAGCAGTTTAGAGAATTTACTGTGTGGCTCTGACACTGAGGGGAACCATGGTGATCGCACGAGACCATTTGAGGTGCGTAGATGTAGTCTGGGGGTACCAGCGGCATGCGGACGATAGCCCCTTTGTGAGTATCGAAACCTTGCTCGTTAATTTTTGTCATTAATGCCTTAATTTTAAATTTTAGCTTTTAGCCATAGGAAAACGCGTAGGGCGCACTGTGCGTATGCACGAGGCATGGGATAGGGTGTGCTGAAGCACCATTTTGGGGTCGCATGTGCTAAAATGCACACACTGCGCACATACTACACACACCCACGCACACACGCACACATAAGTACATGTGCGTGCACACGCACACATGGGAAATGGGGCGCACACACGAATAGCATGGTGTAGGCACTAATAGGAAAAGTGCACACACGGGGGCATATAATCGCAGCGCATGCACCCAATGTGTAGTGCACATGCCAAAAAGTGCGCGAGGCAACTAAAAGAGGCGCACACACCAAAAGACACATGCGCAAGTGCGGAGTGCGAGAAATGGTGCACACGCTAAAAAGGGCACTCAAGCACCCTAGGCAGGCGAGAAAAAGATAGGAAAGTGTCCAAAAACATCACACGTAGAAGAATTTTGAGGATTTACAGGTTAACCAAAAAGATGAGATAGTTTTTAGAAGAAATACTAGAGGCTGACAAGTGGTGTGTTATTTTGTAGAGATGACTACCGGTTTTGAAAGCGTGGGAGCAACATACGGATTGCAGAGCTAGAGGGTAGTATGTGCCGGTCGACTGAGAGCTATGGCGATCTTTGCTTGAGGATATAGGGCTAGGCCCCATGGCTCGGATGCCCTCTATCATACTAGACCATGGCCTTTTAATTGTGCTGGTGAGCGATGGCATAGCGAGTCGGTGTTTGTTGCCCATAAGAGAGATAGCGGTGACCATTGAGGATGTTTGGTGGATCCTTCACATGTCGATGATGGGCACTTTGATGAGTACAATTCGGATGCGGGGTTGATTAGAGCATCTTGTAGTGCCCTATTTGGTGTTGATGATATCCCACATGCGGGATGACTATTGCATTACATGAGTGCATCTCGGCCCCACATTACATCGGGGACCTCTCTACATTATGGCTCTTATCGGTGGGTTCCTACTCAGCGATAAGACAAGACTTCATTTACGAGAGGACTACTACCATTAGTTCATGGCATTTACGGCGGTGAGAGATATTCTTGGGGAAGTGTATACTAGCCCATTTATCTTGGGATTTACACTAATTACATACCACGGTCAAAAGGCGTGGGTCTAGTATCGATATTATAGATATGGTCATGGGATCATATTGTGATCGGACACCACTGGGGGCCCTTTCCGTGTGTCGAGATCTAAGGAGCCCTCATATATGGCACAGGTAGCGGTGGTAGAGGTGTACATGGCCATCTTGGCGGCTATTCCGATATAGGCGGGAGTTCGATGAGTGGTTGAGATAGATGTCATCTAGCAGCCATATAGGCATTTCCGGTGGCTAGGGGATGCCACAGAGCTTAGAGTGTTCTGGTAGATCACTTTCTTATTATTAGCCATAGCTATATCATGGAGTTGTATCATGTAGACGGAGTGCGTGGCGGCTTGGCAAAGGTCTGGGGGTCCCAGCCGGATATCGGCATGCACATAGGGACTTAAAGAGGAAGACTATGGGGCCTCATATATTGGTGGCACGAGGTAGGCGAGTTTCACATAGGTTGTCCACGAGGTATGGGACCCATTACGATAGGTGAGAGACCCCAGACCATAGCTTATTATGCATCTTGATATCTTTATAGTATTACCCAGTGGCTCACCATTCCGAAGGAGGATTGGGTAGCGAGGAATTCACCTGACTTTGTAGAGATATGGAATGGTGTAGAGTGCGGGGTGAGGATAGCGGCACGAGGCTAGATCGAAAAGGATCCCTTTGATGGCATCCCACATGATAGACATGGTGCCTCACGGGAATAGGGACCGAGGACACGGGGCCCGGTACGAGGCAGCCATGTAGCCACCCAAAGGCAGGGTCTTTGAGCAGGGATAGTCATCTAGAGCACCTCAAGGACAAGTTCCTGAGGCACACATAGCCTCTTAGCCAGTGGCATAGATAGCCACGAGTACATGTATGAATTCTGACAGCAAGTTGTAGCCAAGAGAGGCGTAGCGAGAGAAAAGAGAGATGAGGCTCAAGGCTGGTGTGTGGTATGTAGTAGCGAGAGAGAGATGAGGCTCGAGCTAATATTGTTACCTTACTTTTAGAGCGGGATCAAGCTCAGGCCCAAGCTGGCGGAGAGATGACAGAGTAGCATGGTGGAGCCATATCCGAGAGCAGTGCACACGGGGGCTCGAGATATTTAGTCTCCTTCATGAATCCCGGTAAAAGGTGCGAGATGGTGGTGCACGAGAGATCATGTGTATGCACGATCACAAGCATTACTAGCACGAGAGGACCGAGGCCCGCGCCGAGCTACGAGGCAATGACCACGAGAGAGAAATCGAGAGGTCATTTCCTCTAGGCGAGGCCAAGTCGCGGGTGAGCAAGATACTACCCTTTAGGTAGCGCTCGCCTCGGAGATGCGGACTGATACGCGATGCCACTAGGCTTAGTGGTGAGGCCATCTTTTATAGGACTACTTATTACAGAGTGGTTCCACTAGAGTAGTGAGTAGCACTACCACAGCTTATCAGGGTCGAGTGCATCAGGCTCTCGATCACGAGAGATCCGGCGATTCTACCATATTAGTTAGACAGCCTTTACTAGAGTAGCCGGCCAGACCGGTGCCATCCAGCCTACGGTGTTCCGTCATCCAGAGGACATATCTGGGAGCCCCAGAGAGGGTGAGAGCTATGGTGAGAGCCACATTTTTGTTGTCAATTCTTTTATATGTATGCCTCTTATGAAGCGATTTTTATGTACGATCTTGTATATGTATTATGATGATGTCTCATGATGAAGGCTTGATTCATTCGAGATACATGCCCCTTTTTATGGCAATGTGTATCGATGATGCATTGTATTGAGTACCTATCTAGATATTGTATGTATGTGCACACACATTTTTGATGTATCATCTTTATGCGCCTCGGTGAAGGAATTTTGATATAGAGCAACTTGATTTGTATCCATTTTTGATATAGATGTATATTTGACACACATGTATATATATATATATATATATATATAATTTTGATATAGATGTATATTTGACACACATGTATATATATATATATATATATATATATATATATATATATATATATATGAGGATTACTTTGTTTTGGCTCGAGATACACATGGTTATGAGATGATGTATTTTATTATTTTTGTATTACGATGCATGTGACATGAGTGGGCATAATTACATGATGTGAAATACCCCTTTTCAGAAATTACTCTATGTTGATTCTCATTGCATGTTGTGTTTGTTTGATTCAGCACTTATGGATGCATTTTGACATGAGTGGGCATACATTGATTCTCATTGCATCTTTGCATGTTTTGATTCAGCACTTATGGATGCGTTATCGATTTTGTACTTTGTATGTATCGATTTTGATGTTTGATGTATACATGTGTTGTGGATGTTAGATGATAGATCCGTAGATGATATTAAATGCATTTCTCATGGGTTATTGTAGATGTATATGGGACGGGATGATATGATGATATTGGTGCGGGGGGTAGATTTTTTATCATGCACTGACCCCTCTTGCCCCCATTGATGATACAATATGTGATGATTAGCTTAGCATACATGCATGATGTAAAACTTAGCATTTTGTTTATATATGATGTATAGATGATGTTAGATGTGATGATAATGATGGTAATGTGATGTGAATGATAACAAAACAGAGCACATGTAATAAACACAACCAAATGCTAACAAAGAACACCAGGAATTAATGCAATACACCATGATTCACCATGCTTTATTAACATGTAACAAACACAATCAAATGCTTAAGAAAGAACATAATGAATTAACACATTACATCATGATTTCCCAAGATTTACTAGCATGCAAAAATGTACCACAATATGCACAAGCAAGAATAAATCTAATCTAAGCAAGAAAAGATGAATCCTAACAAAGGATTCCCAAGAGCAAAAAACAACCCAAAAGTAAGAATACCAAACAACTATACAAGCAATAAGAAAAGCGAAAAGCAAAACAATGCAAGTAACCATTTTTGTCGAGATATGTTTTCATGCACCAAGTTTCTATTGTTTAGGTTTTACGAAACAATTTTATATTGTTTTTGTGTTTTGTGAAACAATTTTCTATTGTTTTTGGTTTTGTGAAATAATTTTCTATTGTTTTTGGTGGTTTCAACAGTTTTCTAGAGTTGTGTGTAGGTAACCAAGAAAGCGTGGATGCCCCAGCGTTAGATGGGGAATATACAAAGCGAAGCCATGCATTTATGAACAAGAAGGTGAAGTAGTTGAATTTCCCCCAGCATAAGATGGGAAATAGTGAAAGACTATACCCCTCACAGATGAATAGAAGAAGGAAAATTTGGATCAAGGCTTGACAGGATGGTGCTCACAGGGAATCTCGAAGGCAGAACCAAGTCTAGGCCAAAGAACACTACCCACCTGATGCAAGATGCTTGTGAACAACGAACCCTCTTGAGGCACCAGAAACTGGTTTTCACCCAAGGACTTGTTCAAAGTGCCACAATTGTGTGGTTTTCACTAGTGGATGACATGTTTTCTCTTTTTCTTATTTTGATGTTTTTTATTTTTGATTTTTTTTGTATTTTTGACTTCTTGTGCCATGTTTAAGCATAGAACCGCTTAAAATGCATGGCATTCATGGGATCCCAGAGCTCATCGCCATTGGGGTGAGCTATTTTGTACGCCCATTTGCTGTACTTGGTGACTATGACATAGGGTCCCAACCAATGTGGTTCGAACTTCCCTTTCTTTTCTCGCTCTGCTCTAGTGTTGAACTGGTTCTCCTTCATGACTAAATCACCAACCTCAAATTGATGAGGGATGATTCTCTTGTTGTAGTTTCTGGAGACTCTGTGTTGATACACTTTCAGGTGATTAAGAGCGCAAATGCACCTCTCATCTAGTAGCTCTAACTCAGCCAGTCTTGCCACTTGATAATCCTCATCCTTATCCGAGATAGTCAGAAGAGAAATTCTCGGGGATGGAAGTTCGATCTCTAAAGGGATGATAGATTCTATCTCAAACACTAGGGAATATGGTGTCACACTGTAGGAATGTGAATGGATGTTTGGTAAGCCCGATGGGCTAGATGTATTTGTAGGTGCCGGTTTTGACCTATTTCACTGACCATCTTTTCCATTATCCTTACCAAAGTCTTGTTTGTTGCCTCACTTGTCCATTACCTTGAGGGTAAAATGGCATGGACCATTTTAACCTGATTTGAAACCGTTGGAAAATACCTTTCACATTTTTGTTCTTAAATGACTTCCCATTATCAGTATGATAGTTGAGAATACCATATCGCAAATAATGTGATTCATGATAAATTTAGAAATTTGTGCTCTTGTGACATAGGTTAAAGGGACAGACCTCCACCTATTTTATAAAGTATTTTGTATGTTTGTGATGATATGTGTATGACCATTAGATGAGGTAGGAGTAAGTTCTCTATTAAATCAAATCCCCACTTGGAGAATGGCCATGGGGTAGTGATAGGTTGCGATGGTTGC
Organism: Taxus wallichiana var. yunnanensis; assembly: GCA_018340775.1. Classification (NCBI taxonomy): domain Eukaryota; kingdom Viridiplantae; phylum Streptophyta; class Pinopsida; order Cupressales; family Taxaceae; genus Taxus; species Taxus wallichiana. The sequence continues at coordinate 542,500,391 of CM031238.1, forward strand.
GACGAGCATGAATGAAATTTCCATAATTTTAGCAAAGCACACATTTTCTAACATAATTGCAACAATCAATTTCCATGGTAGACCAATAGTAACCTACTCTCAACATTTTCTTAGCTAAGACCATTCCATTTGTATGTGCTCCGCATACCCCTTCATGCACTTCTTTGATTACGGATTGACTCGTCACATCTAGACAATGTAATAGATTCCCATCATAGCCACGATGATAAAGTGTACCTCTAAAAGGGTGTAATGGGCTATCTAGCGAATCGGGATTTTCTTTTCGTAAGCGAGAGATATCGGGAGGGAAAGTGTTGTCCTTAAGATAGGTGAAGATGGGTTCATACCACGAGGAATGGGGACCAACAACCTCACAAGCCGAGGTAAGATTATGGCATGTCATATGCGGTGGTGTAGATTTTCTACGAAGAATGGCATATCATTGTTCTCAGCGAGAATACAAAGCATATACCCTCATTGCGATGGAATTTGCTGATCTATTCTTCGCTCTTGGGATTTGCTCAAAGTTGATGTGCACAAAATACTCCTTTAGAGCTTCCACTAACTTTTTGTAAGGTATGAGCCCATTGATTTTCTGTGGGTGACAAGTACCTCAATGTATAAGGAAGATTATGTTTTGGGTTCTCGGTAGGGATTTCCCTATGGTTGAAAGTGAGATGTTCACTCGGTGCGATGTTTTCCACCATGGCTTGAAGGTGTGCAAGATCAACTTCTAAAGGCACTTCCGACCCCTGAAGATTTTGGTACAAAATTTCTTTATGCACATTAGATATCTTGAGAAGATCTAAGATCAAAATCTTAGTAGACGTCTTTTCAAGTTGTTCTAAAAGGTTATATTTACTAGTTTGCGGGGTTGATGGAGAAGGTTCCGAAGTCACGAGGCGGGCACGCCTTGTTATCATAGCATAGTCCTTTCCCTTAATCTGGATGGTATTGACACGGTCAATAGGAGAGCGAATACATCCAATAAGTGAATCATAATGGTTGTTATCTCTTTTTGTGTTCAAGTAATTCATGGCATTATAAGTTTTGGATGACTCTCCTGATCGGCTTTGACTTTTCTAACTTATCATGCTTGGGGAATGGTTCTTTATAAATCCCCATTTTCTCGTTAGGTGTTTGTGTTTTTCCAAGGTTATCTACCTCTATCTCCCCATTGTCAATTAGGTCTTGAATATAATGGCGAAGCTGCTGGACATTTGTTTGTCTTATGTCCTTTGACGTGATACATTTGCAATATTCATGCTCCTTATACCATGAAGGTTTTGGAGTGTTGTCGTCAAGCTTGGTTGCATTGTAGGATAGGTCATCATGTGGGATGCATCCAATTATTTTAGTATGGTGACAAAGGTTCATTGAGAGAGGTGAATGTTCTTTTGTTTGGTGGTGGTTGAATTGGGCCCTTAGTCGGTTTAAAAGGTTAACCGATTTGAACCATTTGAACACATTTGGAATCATTGATTATTGTCTCCCACCAATTTTTTTGTTAAAGATCTTTGTATTTTTACGTGGTTTTACATTTTGGTTGTCTCTAGATTCGGTTTTGAGGGTGCCTTTGGAAATGAGAGCCTTTTCTATCTAAATCCCTTTCTCGATAACCTCCTCAAAACTATGAACACAATGCATTTGTAGGTGGAAATCTATATCCGAGTTGAGATTGGGAACAAAAATTATAACCAACTACTTGTTAGGGAAAGCATAAGGGAAGCAACTAGCTATCCTCTCCATAATTGGAGGAAGCTAGCGAAAGTCTCATTACGGTGATGCTTGGTGCCACATAAGTCTGCCATTGTGACATCACTCTCTATGTTATATGAGAAGTGATGCACAAATCTTTGCCAGTCGGCCGGTGGCCGATCCTCATGGTAGCGTGTAAACCACTCCAAGGCTTGACCTCCGAGACTCTTGGGAAAAATTCTAATGAGGTAATTGTCACTATAAGACACCTCTTGACATGCCATGTAAAAATCTTTAACATCATCTGTGGATCCCCTTTCCCTTTATATTTGTCGAATTTTGGCATATCAAATTTCTTTGGAAAGGGTTGAAGGGTCATTGTCTTGTCAAAAGGATAGGGGCATAATTATTCATATTGATATTTCCTAATTCTCCCTATATTGCTCTCTCGTAAGCTCGCAAGCGTCACTTTCATAGATTGCACTTCTTGTGCGAGTAATTGTTCTTTAGTTGGAGAAGCAAGGATGTAAACATGATGATACCCTATGTCTTCTTCTCCATGGTTTTCTGATGGAGTTCATTGATCTTAACCTTAGGCCTCAACTTTTTAACATTCTTGTTTGCATCTTTCTATACAAGGGAAGTAAGAAAAGCTTGTTTGGCTTAGGTTACTAATTTTTGTTGGATTGCAGCTTGGTTTGTGTCGTCTTCTTCTAAAGGTTCCTCCTCTTCGTCTTGTGGAGGTTCTTCACCCATCTCATGTTCTATCTTTTTATTAAGTGGTACTTTGATAAAGGGTATTCTATGCCCTACCAATTTCTCATTCCCTACGTAAGAGGTGGAAGCATGTATTCTGTTAAAATATCTTCCATATCGATAAGGAGTATGCGTTCTTCCCTAGTAGCATCATTTACGGGTAGTATTGTTTCATTCTCGGTGGGAAATTTGGCCCCTAATTCTATGACTGTGCCAACATTCTATCTTTATTTACGAGAATAAATTTGTCTGCAGTAGAGTGGGGTCGAAGTTGAAGTGCATGTGGTGATTCTAATTCATTTCCACTATGGTGACCATCTCTTATGTTTCCTTTTCTATAGAAAACAACGGTCCTAGGTCATGTCAATGAAGGGTTTGACCCTTATGCATTAGAGGTTTTCCAAGCTTGTGCTTGTTGTTCCTCATATGTTTGTTTCTTTAACCCCAAACGTGTTTTAGGAGCCATATTTTTGTAATAGTTTCACTAAGGTGAGTTGTAAATGCGTTCAAAGTTTAATGAGCACCCCTAAGTGAAATGTAAAATGTATTTTGTTAAGCAAATATGAATAAGTCAACAATGTGATAATACGATGTGATAGAGTGATAAATCACCGGTGACACAAGTGTTTGGTACCAAAACCCGTTTAAATGAAGTACCTCTAGACTACATTTTAAAAAAAGTAGCTTCGGCGTTGCAAGATGATCAACAAGATGTCTTCACTTATGCGAGTTCAAAAGAATGAACAAAACATAAGTAAATACAAGAAGTCAATGCGACCTCCCAATCAAGATATACGATGAGCGAGCTCAAACTCGATTACGACCTATATCTCAAAAAAAGTGCCAATTACAATTCACAAATGACACAACAATATCACCAAGATATGTTAACACACTTTGCGAGAAAGTGAAGTATTGATATCAAGGTGTTATTGATATAACACCACAAATAGTAACACCTAGCACTCTTTGAAATCAAGTTAATACCGAGAATCAAACTAAAAATCTCAAAGTATAGCTAGGAATAGTTAAAAATGTGTGCAATGAACCTTAGAATATAGATATTTATGTCGATTTTACAAGAAACAAGACGTAAATATCGAAATTGTAGTGATCTGATACAAACAAGCTAACTCTTCTAAGGAAGTCCTCAATGATGAACCATGCCTAACTACAATGGCAATATTGACATGGGTATCAAGATCACAATGGCTGATAGCGTGAAAGCGTCTCGCACACTTTAGGCGTTTAACTAACCTAGCCGCAAACATGGATGGGTGTAAGCGGACATAAAATGAGAGAAGCAGTCGATTGGTAACACAAAGGTATTCACCCTCCTACGATCAACAAAGTGTCGAAAAGAATGTGAAGGAAGCAAATCAAAAAAGGATGAAAGATGTTGGCTTCACTTCCCATGAGAGTTTTCCTCACCTAAGGCAAGTAAAAATTAGGCGAAAGTATCACTTCACATGTTTCTCAATGAAAATATAGTTCACTGACTCAACACTTTGTTTTAGAATTTTCAAAGTGGGTTCCTATCCAAAGTATATCTTCTAGGTAGTTCTCTCATCCCGGAGTGCTACAAAGATTATCCACGAGTGGGATGATTTATCCAAAAATTCACAATGACTAGTTTGGGATTATCTCAACTTTGCCCCCTTGAGCACAGTGGGCAATAAATGCATCCAAATGTGTACTTAAAAGGGTTACGTAGGGACAAATTGTAACACTATCTCACAAAGGAATCACTAGTTAGATAGGTAGTGTGGAGCACTTCCCATTTCTTCCACAAGGTTCCCTCTTGTGTGGACTACTTTGGGGTTCTTGGAACCACCCCCATTGTTGTAGCTTAAGGCATTATGCTAAAGGGTTTATGTTCTAGTTGAGTGGAGAGGGATGTACCCTTTTCCAAAACCACCATGTCTGTGTTTTGAATATGTTGTTCGTTTTATCTTGTTTAATTAGATGTGGTTTGCTCGAACACCATTTGGCAACTTGTATAACAACTGTATTAGTAGTTTTCTGACTATTGTTTCGATTCCTCTGTTCTTTGACAAGCGATGGAATTTTGGTCCTGTATGATGATTTTTAGTAGTTTTCCATCAAAAGAGAAGGCATCATTTCTGATTATCCAGATCATCCAAGGATGCAAGAGAAGAGCATACGTGATTGTCTTCAAAAATCCAAAAAGATATCAAATGAAAAAAACACTTTAATTCAACTATGCCAAATTAACCAATTCCAACTCAAATACCCTTAGTAATCTCAATGCATCAAAAGGACTTAAGAATCATTTCTAATTGCCAAGATCTCCCTAAGGGACGTGAGGGAAGAGCTTACGCAATCCATATTCCTATAAGTAAACAATGTAAAATATCACCTAATCAAGTACAAACATGTAAAAAAAAAGCCTATAAAGACAAATATATGATTAGATAAGTGGCGAGAATGTTAGCACATCAACACTTTAATTTCAAAAATGCAAAAGGACACTGCCCTTTTTTAGTCCTACCTGCGTGAGTTAGGGCGTATGTGCCACTAAACATTGTTTTTGGTTCACAGTGTACCTGCACCACCCGAGAGATGTGTGCGCCACGAAAATAGTGCATGTGCCACTAAAACAATGTTTGTGCCACTCTGTGGAATTTCTAAGATTTACCAAATGCCTACGCCACCCGAGAGATGTGTGCACCACAAAAATAGCGTATGCGCTACTCTAAGAAAAACAAACAGAATAACAGAAAGAATAACCACATTACTAGGAAAATGTGCTGCACCACTAAAGCAGTATGTGCGCCTGTTTAAGGCATGTGCGTTGATCTAATAGGTTTTAGAATACAGTGAAGGTATAGTACGAAATGATGCATGCACCGGGTTAGTGCACCTACGCATTGGTTAGGGTGTGTTCGCTAGGGTTATTGCACAAATAAAGTGAAAGGTTTTAACGGTGCACCTACGCCACTAAGAGAGGCGTGTGTACCCGAAAACCACACGTGCACCAAAAAAATTGTGCTACTGCGCCCTAAAATCATGCTGCTGGACACCTGCAACAAATATACGCGTGCAAACACAAGAAAACTCACAATATATCAAATTTTGACAAGTTAGCTTAAGAATGTCAATAACCCATTGAAATTATGGCTATGAACATGAAGTTACACATATCAAATGAGAAAAAACTCCAAGAAAATGGACATTAATTACTACATGTGCATATCAAAAGTTAGCCAAAACAATGAAACTTAAACTAAAATGCCATGGGACTAAGTGTCCCACCCAGCGTGCCAAATGTGTGCAAGTGTTTCTATAAATTTAACCAAATTTAGAGCAAGGAAACTACCACCTAAAAATAGCTTCCTAACCTAGCTAAAAAATGAGAAATTACACCATCATGATGAAGAAATGAGCAAGTCCTACTCTTAACATTAATAACTTTGAATATAATCAAAACACAATGTAAATTCATGAACTATATTCCCCTTAATTGCCTAATTAAACATTTAAAATGGACCTAAATAGTCAAATGGCAATCAAATTATATTGCTTGTTTTGATCCTTTAATGGATGCTTGGGTGTGAGGCTTGGCTCTTGAGAATGGAGGATGGAGGGCTCAAGAATGAATGAAAAGGCTATTAGTATGAAACTATGTACTTTCTTTTGTCTCTTGAGAGATTTAGGTGTAGATGTAGAAGTAGATGGAGGGTTGTTTATATAGCCCAAAGGATAAAGGATTCAACACATCCTCATGAATGTGGGACTAATGGAGATGTAGAGTTAGTTATGGATAAGGGGGTTTAGATGGGGTTGAGTCAACTTTAGGAGGGTTTAGTTTGTCCTCAAGTGGATCGGGTAGATAAAGGGGTGTATTAATTAATCAAGATGATTAATTAATACATGTCAAGTGTTTATAAGCTTTTAGATGGATTTTAGTATGATTTAGACCATTAGGAGGAATTAAGCCAATTAAATAGAGATTTATTGATTTAATGATAAGGGAGGCTAATTAATTAATAATAATTAATTAGACTAGATAGAAAGGTGTTGATTAACGAAGGGTCGTTAATTAGGTTATGTGTTGGATGGGGGACTTAATTAATTAGCATAATGTAATCAATTAATGACAATAGAAGAGAAGATTAGCGCTAATGACGATATGTCATCAATTTGCGGGAAAGGAGATAATTAGCACAATTTAAGTATTTAAATTGCTCATGTGTAATTATAGGTGTCTCTGAAGCACCTTCAAAAGGATTTGATCTATCCTCACTACTTTAGGTTGTGCCTTTCAACTAGGGTGAGAGGACCCATTTTGTAACCTCTATTAGTGAAGGAGAATGAAGATATCCTTCTTTGTATGAATTTGAAAGGAAACCTTAAGAAAATATGATCAATGCACCACAATTTAACTCTCACGAGTTGTCACTTCTAAAGAATGGTGATATTTTCTAAACAAGGTTAAGGTTACTAAAGACATTATGGAATCCTTATTGCTTCTGCATATTTTGGCAGTAGAATTTATTCATTTGTGGACATACAGGGAAAATATGGGTAGTTCAGGTAGGATTCATTGTTTTTGAATAATTTTTGTTGGGAGATTAAGTAGGATAAACTTTCATTTTCCGGATGTTTGAGAACCTTCACAATGATTAGAAAACTAAATGATAGAATGCTTCAGAATAGCTAAAATATTCCTTCATCCGGAAGGTGTGCATCGATGGAGGCCCATATTTTCACGGTTTCACACAATCTCCAAGAATTTAACACGAAGGCTTGAGCTAAAGAATCAATTAAACATTAAAGACCCCTGGTTCCTCATGAATAAGATACACTCAAAGGCTTACAGACAATATTTATCAACAAAATGACAGTAAAATGATTTTAAACTATTTATCTCATTACAAGATGAAGGCTCTTATCCAAATGAAATTGCAAATGCCACTAAACTATCACAGGGACGAGATCCTATGTGATTCGGAGGGATTTTAACACAAGATTGCAATAGGAACAAGAAATACTATTTGCAAACATTGTGAAATAAAGCATACATAAATTTTCCCAAGATTAACACAAATTAATTCTAAGTTGATTAGATTCATCAACAGGAAAGGTTTCTTGTAACAATCTCGAGATCTTGTCAATGGTTGTACACCTGCAACCAACTTGACATGATCAAATCTAAAACATAAGAGATTAACAGGTTTATCAGATGGTCTCTCAGGAAGATGGGCTTTCTCAAATTTTCTCGTAAGAATTCAACCTCCGACCATTTACATGACTAAATCATGCTTTTTATTACACTCAATTTACATTCAAGCTTTCCCCCCAAGAAAATAATATTCGAGGAACCTTTTTTTGTTACATGTTTGATCATGATTTCCAAAAATGACATTTAATAGGTTTGCAACAAAAATTTTCCACTTGTTCAAAAAGGTGAATCATTGCAAATATTTTCGTCATTGTTTTAACTGGGGCACCTAGTCATCTCCTCTAGCTACACGTTTTTCATCCTTTGCACTGCTGACCTCCATTATTTCATCCCTTTTCCCATTCTTTCCTCTGTGACTCTGCTCTGCATCCATCTTTTTGGTAATTCAATTTTTACAAGTGCCCAAGCAATTCCAACTTGAAAATATCAACCTTTACAAACCTTGGACTCACAAATTAAGCTCTAAATCCATTCGGTTTACACTTTGCGAGATAAGAGCGACAAGGATTTTGATCAAAAATGATGAAAAACAATGTGTATTCACATCTCTAGGAGTCTTGGAGAAAAATGGTGGCAAAATCGGAGCCTTGATACCACAATGACCAGTTGATTATGCCCTTTCTCAACTTTAGATTAGAGTCATCCACGTGAAAAATCTAATTCAAAGTGGGCACAGGGTTTCCTTTTATATTTTATGACTTTTGGAGAAAATACACAATTTCACATTTCCCCGCCCCTCCACCTTTGAAATACAGGCTCAACATGTGGCTTAATCTGGGCCTTTAATGGAGTCACGGCTCATTTATGTAATTTTACCCTTTTTAACAAAAAGGTAAAATTTCCAATTTTCCTCTGCCAACCCACCTTCCCACTTGTGAATTTTGATGTGGGCCCCAATGGATTCATGCTTCATTTTTATACTTTTCTCCTTTTCACAAAAGGGTAAAAATCTTTAAAAACCTCTGGCGACCCGCCTCCTTGCTTTGACTTTCAAAATGGCCACATGTCCATCTTCGAGGTCAAAGTAAGACTTTTTCCCTACCACTTCATATTTACTGAATAGCCGAATCAAATACTATCGGGGCCACGGGGTCAATTTGATATTTTTTACAAATGTGAAAAAAGTGGAAAATTTCACCAAAAATACCCGCCATCTTTGCATCCAATTAAAAATGAACACGTATACACCTTCGGGGCAAAAAAGAGAAATTTGCTCCGCCTTTATAAATTTGACGGCCAATCAAAATCAATGGGGCCGCGGGGCCAAATTGATCTTTTTGCAAACATAGAAAAAAGTTACAAGTTATAAAATAGACCCGGCGTGCCTCATCCGATAAAAAAGAGACCGCGTAAATTTGAAGATCTTGAGATATAATTTAACGAGAAAAACATGCAGCATCGAGCGGTAAGATGCAGGGGAACTTCACCATTTGTGCCCAGAATTGAATCTTTCTTCAAGGAAAAAGAATTTTTAAATAATTCATGGCTCGACAGCAATCCATGACCATAGAGAAGGATTTATAATAACACACTGGTAAAGATAAAAATCATACGCATCCATTTGGGGAGATAGAAAATACGGACGAACCGGGAAGATTGGGAAATTTTTTGAACAAGCGAGGTGAGATCAAATCAAGCACCAAAGATTGGTTGCTTGGATTTGATATAGGTATGCATTCAACTATTTCTTATTAACTTCATTTTTATGAGATTTAATTGTTTTAAGGTGTTTATTATACTTAGTGGTTGAAAAGATAATATAGTTCTCTTTTATGCCTTCCCCTTTTTCTTTATTTTTAGTCTATTTCAATGAAAATCCATCCCACCTGGAGGCCACTATAAATATCATTGGGTTAATATTAGTGCTAATTAGGTCAGTTTTATTTAAATGCAATCTACTTGGTGGTTTTCCCAAACACGTCGACCCAACACGGAGTTAACATCAATTCAAATAGCCTCGATGAAGTTATAAGTCTTGAGTATTCCATACCTATAACCACCATTCCAACTAGGTTCGAAAGGTGTGAAGTTAATTCCTCATTTCAAAAGTGTTTTTGAGTGTGCATGGAACACCCACCAACATCTTTGAACTATTTTTATAAAAACTCACATCCATTGTCGAGATCAAAGTGTTTTAAATTATTTACTGTTTGTTTTTCAACCAATATTTTCCATGCTTGATAAAGTTAGAAAAGCATTCTGATTTCTTATTTAGGAAATACACCCATATTTTCCTTATAAAACTCATTAAGAATCAACAATAAATAGAGGATTATAAACATTTTACAAGTTTTCATTAGACCATGTAGATCTGCATGAACCAATTCTTATACATTTTCTACGCCATCAAGCTTTACTAGTAGGAAAAGGATGCCTAATTTTTTACCGAGTTGACATCATATAAACACTTTGGTTCTCTTACATTTATGGAATTTCATTCACCATTCTTGTTTTACTCAACATGTTCAAATAGTGTAATTAAGATGATTGTATCTTTCATGCCAAAGAGTCCTATTATGCTCAACTTGTGTTAATGCATGGTATTGTGTTGATTTAGGATCTATAAGCTTGTATAAACCTCTTTCTCTAATGCTAATAGCAACTAGATTATCATTGAGAGTAGTTACTTGTAATGAATTTACTTGTATAAATCTTATTATGAGCAGCAATAGGACACCAACTAACACAATATTGCAAACAAATGATCTCAATATGCAATTAGAATAGCTTCGCCACTTCGAGGGGAAACCTCAAACCATACAATAAGACTCAAATTCTCAAATGATGATCAACTACTACCTACTAATCCCTATTTATATTATTCTTATGTTATGGCCATCACCAAGGCTGACCTACTAATGATAATATAACACATATGAAAGAGATATGTCATGGTAATAAGTTGTGATAGCCACAATTCAGCTATATAAATCCAATGTAAGATACATAATTAACGGTGTAACATGTCCCTCCCCTTCAAAGAAACATTATCCCCAATGTTGGGAAGCCCTAGATGTTACTGCATGAATGTTTCATCCTCCCATGATGCATCCTCAATATTCATATTATTCCACTTGATCAGGTACTTGGTAATGACTCTGGTCCTCAATCTTTTGTGTGTGTACGAAGAATACTGCGAGGTTCCAATATGATCATTCCTTCCTCATCCGGTTCGGAAGCACTTGATTGGGTGTAAATGTGTTGCCCAATAACTTTCTTTAAGAAACAAACATGGAAGACTTGATGTATTTTACTTCCTGGAGGGAGCTCCAACTTATATGCCACACTACCAATTTTCTACAACACTTGGTAAGGACCATAGTATTTAGGAGAAATCTTATTATCCTTCTTTCGTTGTTTTAATGATAAGCTGTTTATATGGCTGCAACCATTCAAAAACAAAGTCTCCCTCTTCAAAGTTTCGTTCACTATGATATTGATCAGCTTGTTTCTTCATACGGTTTTGTTCCTTGTCAAATTCTATCTAAGACTAGAAAGTACCTCTTGTTGGTGTTGAATGTGATCTTTGGTGATCTCACCTTTGGTTTGACCTTAAAGCTAGATATGAGTGATGGAGGATGGTACTCATAAAGAGCCAAAAATGGAGGCATTTTTGAGGAGGTATGAAATGAAGTATTTCACCACCAATCTGCAGTGGAAACCATTGCACCCAATGTTCTTGTTTATATGAAGTAAAACATCGAAGATATCCCTCTAAACATTTATTTACCACCTCATTTTCCCAACTAATTGGGGATGATAAGAGGAAATTTGGGCGATTGGGTACCCAAATAAGAGAACAAATCAATCAAAAGTTACTTGTAAATATTGGATCACGATCACTTCTTATAATTTTGGGCGTTCCATGGAGCTTTTGAAGCTGTATCCATAAATGAGATGGTAAGCTGTACTACCTATGAAAGGATGAGTCGGGGCATAAAAATGAGCATATTTGGTAATTCTTTCCACTTTGACCATGATGACACTTTTCCCTTCGATTTAGGTAATCCTATGATGAAATCCATCAATATTGCTTCCCATATCTCACTAGGAATAGAAAAAGGTTGGAGGATACCGGGTGTCTTATTGGTCTCACCCTTATTTTGTTGGCAAACCAAATATTTTTCCACAAATTTTAAACATCTCCTTTCAACCCCTCTCAAATTAAATCCTACTTAACTCTATGATAATTTTGAGGGAACCCAGAATGGCCACCTATTGGAGAAGAATGTAGCTCTGAAAAAAAAAATGGTGTTTAAGTGTAGAGTTCTTACATAGATATAACCTATCTTTCTACCACAATGTATCCCCCTTCCATATAAATTTCACTGATATGGATGGATCTACCTAGAGATTCTAAATGAGAATATGTGTTGTTGCATCTTTCTACCATTCTTTCCATACTTGATCTACCCGATCTACCTTTAGTATAGAGATGGTGCATAACAATGATTATGCGGACTCATCCCTCCTAGATAGAGCATCAACAACCAAATTTTCCTTCCCTTTCTTATAAGTGATCTAAAATTCATATCCAAACATCTTAGTGACCCATTTTTGTTTTTCTCCAAAAGACAGACGTTTCTCTAAGAAGTATTTCAAACTATCATAATCAGTTTTTACCTTGAATTTTTACCCATCAATTATGGTCTCCATTGTTTGACTACATGTAGTATTTTCATCATTTCCTTCTCATATGTGGGATTCAAAAAATTCTTTCCTTTTATTTGTTGGCTCTCAAATGCAATGGGATTTCCTTCTTGCATAAGTACTACTCTGATTCCATTCCTGAAGCATCACATTTAACTATGAAGGCCTTGGAGAAATCTAGATTTTCCAATACTGTAGTGGTGCACACTACCACCTTCAATTTTTCAAATGCCCTAGAAGCTTCCTCGTTCCACTGAAAGGAGTCATTCTTAAATAATTTTGTAAATGGTACTACTATACTACCATAGTTTTTTACAAATCTATGATAATACCCTCTGAGACCTAAAAAACCTCGTAATTGTTTAAGGGTTCTTAGGACTTCCCATTCCACCATGGTCGGATCTTGTGAGGTCCACCTTAACACCTTCCTAAGAAACAATATGGCCCAATTATTCCATTTCGTGTACCCAAAAAGAACACTTGAGGTCTTGGCATATAGTTTATGTTTCTCTAAAACTTTTAAGACTATATTGACATGTTGTAAATGTTTCTCCCATGATTTGTTGTAGATGAGGATATCATCAAAAAATACTAAGACAAAATTCCTTAGGAATGGTCTAAATAAATTTTGAAATGTGGAGGGAGCATTGGTAAGACAAAAAGGCATCACTAGGAATTCATAATGCCCTTGATGAGTTCTAAAGGTTGTCTTATGAATATCTTCTTTATTTACTCTAATTTGGTGATACCTAGAATGCAGATCTAGTTTTGTACAATAAATTGCACCATGCACAACTCATCTAATAAATCATCAATGACAGGAATAGGAAGCTTATCTTTGATAGTACACTTGTTGAGATCTCATTAGTCTGGACATATGTGCCATCTTCCATCATTGTGATGCACCATCACTACTAGAGCAGAATAAGCACTCATTTGTGATGAATAATACCCATTTCAAACATTTCATCCACCATCTTCTTGATATCACTCTTTTGCACATATGGGTATCTATAAGTCCCGATGTTGGGGTTGACTACCTAGAATGGTGAATGGCATGATTATTCTCTCTTTCGGGAGCGATCATCTATAATCCTTGAAGACAAGTGCATGTTGATCAATAATCTTCTGAAGATCAAGATGCACTACCTTCATTAGTGGTTGAAATTCCATGGAGAAAAATCATGCTACAAAACCTTCAGAACCCTTTTAAGAATCTTTTACATTTGGTGAGAACTCATCACTTGAGGATCTTTAGCTTGTAGTTCTTGAAGTTAAATTTTTTTACCATCGACATAAAAGTGCATGAACAATTCCTAGAAATTTATCTCTATGGTGCCCAAAGTTGTGAGCCACTAAACACCTAAGAAAATATTAGCTCCACCCATGGGAATAAAAAACATTGTAGATTCCAATGTGTAGTCCCATCATAAGTTTTATTTTATGGAATTTTCCATCATCTGTAATCATTACTTGAAATTGAGGTGTTGGGTAAATGAAACAATTTAGTCTTGCTGCCATCTTATGATTGATGAAATTATGTGTGCTCCCTGAATCAATCAATATTATTACCTTCTGCTTCTTAAGATAACCCATGACCTAAAGGGTTTATGGAGTACTAATACATGATAGAGCATGGCATGAAATAGTGGATTAGGGATCTCAAATTCTTCATCTAATTTTCCACATCCTCATTTGATGTTTCCTCATATTCTTCATCATCACCAAACCCTTCAATAAAGAACATTTTTTCTCGAGAAAATTTATGATTTGGTCCATATTTTTCTATCACGATTAAAACATAACCCTTTGGATCTTTTTTCAATTTGTTGAGGTGTCGGCCAGATTGGGTGAGGTATGAAGGAGGCATGGTGCTACGATATTTTATGCTAGAGAAGGATTGCCTTCTGGAAAGAAATTTTCCTCTGCCCTATGTGCCATGATAATAGAATCAGAAACCTTGAGTGGGTTAAACATGCACACCTCATGCTCAATGTGGTCCTTAAGACCCCAAGAAATAGGTCATTCAAATACTCTTCTGTAATATCCTCCACACGTAAGGAAAGATTTTTTTGAATTGATGGCCATACTCCTTAAATGAACTTTTTGTTGTAACTTTGCTAATTAGTTGAAGTAATTCTCTAACACACTAGAACTATAGTGTAATTGAAGCTCTTGATGAAAAATATCCAGGTGACATTTAGGCCATACTTCTTCCTTTGAGCACATAACCAATGATACCAAAAAAATTGATCAGGTTCTAGGTATAAGGATGCCACGGTTACCTTTTGTCCGTTGGTATCTGATGGAGATCAAATAAATTCTCCATTTGGGTAATCCAATTGAGTGGATCCTTTCCATCAAAATTTTGCATTTCCACTTTTGGAATAATTCCATGCCACTAGTGAGAGAGCCACCTAAATGAGTAAAGGAGCCTCCATGATTGGAGTGATTTGGATCTATGTGACCATTACTAGAGGAACCCATATGACTAGAATTGGGAGTTGTGTTTGAAATAGAACTTCAACAACTCCTGTTGCATTGCGTGAAAATCCTTCTGAAGTTCACTCCTCAAGCTACCTTTTAGTTGAAGAAGCTCATTATTAAGGTCATCTTTACTCACCATAGTATTTACCCTTTCTTGAAGTTGGATGACCACCTCAGATACTCCCAAACCAGGATGACTCTAAATCCATATCTTCCTTACTTGGGGACATTCCTAGAGTTTATTAACCTTTCCCTTAGTCTCAGGTAGATCTACTGGTCATGATGTAGGGTTTGGGGTTGGGGGTAGACAAAATAGGGAAAAAATTAGGGTTTGGGGTTTGAAAATTTTTAGGCTGAATAGAGGAAATCATAAAAAAGAATCCTAGCTAATTTTTGGAAAGGCTTCGAAAATATAAGAAACTTGGAAAAAAAAATGTTGATCGAGTTAAAGTATGGAGCTTAGCAAAGAACATATAGAAGGTTTGCGGGGGAGAGTAGAGTGCATTCAAAGTGCGAGAGGATCAAAAGGAATCACACACGAGGACAAAGAAAAATTCGGGACTTAGCCATTTTCATGATGAGGAGCTATTTTTAGAGATAGTGTGTGGAGCACACAAACTAGTTAAAGACTTGCACAACATGCATTAGCTATTTTTGAAGGATCACCTACGAAGCACTTTTTGTGGATACTGATAGATGAGAATAGATCTCTCTTGTGATTAACTAAGAGCATACTATTGTTAGTGCACTTGCATGTGTGGCTATATTGTAATGGCGCATGGCTAATAATATCATGTGACCTATTTTGGAATTAGATAAGTGGTGAAGGGAAAGTCCCTACCCTTACAAATATGTAGTGAACTATGTAGCATAGAGGGCATGTGAGATCTGAGTTATTGTGAGATTATGCTGCCAAATTAGATGTGTGCATAGACCATGGTATTATCTATTGTAAGGATCTTCTATGTATTTATCATGTTTAATGTAATAGAATGTGTTGGATGAATCAGAGTGTCAAATCTTGAGTATAATTGGTTCTTGCATGCTTGATTTCATCATGGTTATCTCTTAAGTTTGTTATTCTCTAGATCTAGATCTGAATATGTACTGTAGAATGAAATATTAGTCATAGATCTGAATGCTTTAAGTCTTCATCATGCTAACATCCTCTGCAACTACTGACCTAAAGAGGGTCCTAGTACCTTTGCATGCTTCAGGTGAGTGCTCGAGTCTAGTAATGGTGAGTGATGTGTCAGTGCACCTAGGATTTTATCGGTGAACTCTAGGTTGCATCATTGGTTCCATTATCGGGACCTCTTTTTTAGTTTTTTCCGGATGGTTCGCGATGAAGACATACTGGTTGACCCTAGAAAGTGTTGAGGAGTGGATACACAATCTAGAAGAAGAATATACATGGAGGTTCTTTGGATCTGAGTTTAACGCATGCGTATGGGTGGAAAAGAATCTATATGAGAGCTTCTTCACTATCTTTCTAGTAGAATTATATGATTTCCTAATTGTTTATGCATCTAAATAGAATTGGAGGTATCGCATGCATTTGTCGGATGCGGGAATAATCCAGAGGCCCTTTATGATGCTGATCGATTTGGACTCACGTTATGGATACGTGGTTACATGGTGTTTTGAACAATTATATCTTGGAGTACTCAATTTCCACTTATTTGTGCCCGAGTTAGCTGAATTAAAATTTTACGATATCAAGGGGAACTTACGCAAGGTATTACACTTTATTTGACCAAGATCGAGATGATGGTAAATTTGAATTTGAGAGAAAATTGATGGCTAACTAAACCCCACCATGTGCGAGGAAGGAGCAGGTTTAGTGAAAGATGGAAGACCTAGCGGCGAGAGAGGAAAAAGAGAGGAAAGGTAGATTATGTATAATGAGGCATGTGAGAGGGAGGTAGAGAAGCGTGGAAGGTTGCAAAGCAAATGGCGTTGTGAAGAAAGATAGTTCATAGAAGGAGTTGAAGTTCACACGAGAAGACATGGGACACAGTATCGGGAACTCCCCCATTTGGGAAAGCATGATAGGGAACCCTCCTCAACCTCAAGTAGAAGCACACCATCGAGAGACAACTTGGGTCGCAAGTGCACATACGAATCACTGAAACCTTTCCCTTTCTCTTAGTTTTCCAGCATCTAGTATAACAAGCAGATCGGGAAGCTAATTCAAGTAGTAGGAGAGCAAGAGAGAGTCTTATAAGAGGCACAGTGATGGTTGCACAAATGGATTTGTTTTTATATGGTAGTACCTTTTTGAGTGTATCATGTACCACGAGAATTCAAGCGCGTAGATTTTGGACTATCTTACGGAGTACACCTCGTAGACTATTGGGAGTAGATTCAATACTACTATTGGGACATAGGGAAGTAAATCTTTTGAGTCCGAATCCAGCTACAAGTTTGGGATTAGGAGGTATAGGGGCTCTAGCTGCGATGGATTTGGTGGTTACAGGATGGTGAGGAAACACGGGAGGTTACGGATCGGGTGGGCGAGTCTGCACTGACCCCATAATATTTACATGGAGATGTCTCTTCATCTTTGAGCATAAGGGCATAGAATATTTTGTTGAATACATGCATATGTGTGAAATATTGTGGCATCTAAAAAGGGATCATGACTTATGAGCATATGGCAAGTCAATTTGCTACTACGTTACAAAGGTGCACACACGGTTGAGTGCAGAAAGTTTGACCCTAATCATACTTGCATAGATTATCCGACGAAAAGATGTGTTCCTTAAAGAGTTTCATATCCCTAAGTTTGAGTAGAAGAGTATAAGTGTGCTCAAGATATCACACTAGTGAGAGTGTCGGAGAGTACGATGCCCATTTTAAAACATTGTTATCTAAGCTTTATTATGATATTCACATGAGCCGACATACACTGATGGTTCGTTAGAGGCAGATTACACCTTTTAGAAGGAATTATCACATCAAACATACACTAATCCATGCAAAGCACTTGAAGAAGCTTTATGCATTGAGGCAATGGGAAGTATAGACAACTTTGAGGGTGAGCCCATTTTTAGAAGCACATATTGCAGTTATGTGAAGCATTTGGAGAAACTATCGGCAAACTCAACACATGAGATGCGCGGGGATTTGGTGCAGTTGCAAAGTGGAAGGTCACACAAAGGATATTTTCCCCACCAGGATCAGTGCACTCTTTGTTGTTTTACTATGAGATATGCCATTTAAACCATGATGTTAATTCCCATTAGTTTCTGGCAATACGATAAGGAAGAATGTCTCTTATTATTTGCTGTAAAATCTGTAGGTCCACGACTTATGTGAAAATACTTTTGGTTGATTGGTCGAGATCCGAGATTATATACATATCAATGTATGCCGGATAGAAGTTTCAAATAACTCTAGAGGAAAGAATGAGCATTAGGATTGGGAACACAATCGGGCCACGCTATGATCGGAATGAAGGGGAAGTTTGAAGGCGGGTTGTGGACAAGTCGAGGATACCATAGTGGATTTGGAGGGCGAGGCCGTTGTGGTGGAAGAAGTGAGTTCCTCATGGTATGTTATACATACGGATCTCTGACCACTATAGATGTGAATTTCCTCAAAATATTACATGTTCTTTCTATAGAAATAATCATAGTTATGAGGAATTCCCAACCTCTATGATCATCTTAGTAAGTAGCATAAACAAGAAAACAAAGGTACATGGATGGTTGGGAAACAACGCGCTCTCGAGAATTAGTGAATGCCCAAGTTGGAACCAAAATCTAAGGCATTTTGAGGTAAATATTGTAACATCTTTGACAAAACTATTACTATGATTACATTCCCTCTTGACATTGCAAACGATGACATGTGATTTGTCTTAGGAAGGTGTACTCTTATGACTTTTAGAATTCATGTTTGTAATGGATAAATTATTTCTGTGAAGAGATTCACTTTGTTGTGATTTCTGCTTACTTGAAAATGAGGCCATTCATCTTTTATACTGACTTTAATTCATTTTTAAAAATGGGGATTAAGAGCTTGTACTCTTGTTGTCTTAAATATTGAGTGTTAAGCAATAAAAACCTTGGATCAATTCCATTGATCCAAGGTATGCTATTTCTCCTTACTGATTCCTCTTGTTGACTTGGCACTCTGAAATGTAAGGTGAAGTGGGGGTGAGTTATGTTATGTTTATAAAATTAAAGGTTGACTTCAAGTGTCCTTTCTTTGCATCATGTTGTAATTGGTAAGTTTGGGCATTCTTGTTAAATATTTTATAACGTTGAATAGCATAATAGGACTAAGGACCTATTACTAAGTTATTAAGGTAAACACCTTAATCTAATTTGTAATGTTCTATACTATATGGATTTTAACCTAAGGTAATTAAGACCTACCTAGGACCTATTATGCCAAACTATTAAGGTTATTACCCTAACCTAAGATGGTATGTTTTATGAGTCGGGAAGTTTTGAAACAGCCTAAGGCAAATACTATTTACCTAGGACTACGGTTGATTTCTAACCTAATGTAAATCTAACCTAAACTAATGCTTATCTAAAAAAGGGTATGGCCTACTTAGCAAGTGGTAAGGGCATTGGTTTTCAAGGAATTAATGAGATTTGATTTTGGTTTTAATACCCTCAGGCTGCCAGTTTTGGTGGAGGCATGGGGAGTCGGGGGGTGCACTAGTTAGCATCATCACTCATTATAAATTGAATGCAAATTTTAAAGAAGGTTCGTGAAACTTGGATGGTGGTGGCGAAGGAGAGATAAAAGGTAAAATGATAGTCCTTGCATTAATTATCTTCGGTAATGGCGAAGAAACTACCTAGGAGATATGCTAAGTGGATTTTTTGGAAAGTTGTTTGATCTTTGGTTCATTTTTATTTTTTCTTTGCATGGAGTTTTTGGTTATTTGAACTAGCAGTTCTATTTTTTATCCATAAATATTCTTGGAATTCTTGAACTATTTTAGGATCCCGTGGAGGTATAAGAGCAAGTAGGAATATTGTAGTTGTTGACATTTCTTGGAAGAAAGAGATGTTGTGGAAGCTTGGCTGGAAATCTGCTGCAAATTGAAGAAGCTCTATTAGGCATGATAGGCTCTATCCATTAAGTTGTTCTGCTTTTTTCTAAGTTTTTCATTAAAACAACTCTACTCTTGGAAACAAATGAGTTTTTATGATCTATTTGTCTTACATTCATGCTTGTATTTTTCTTTGTAGTTTCTTGCTTGAATTTGTTGTGTGATGAAGATTTGATCTAGGTTTGTTTCTTTATTGGAAAAGTGAACAAATCAAACTTTAACCATTTTTGTATCTTGAATGTTGTCAAATATTGTGATCTTTTGTTAATTTACTTGTGAAAAATGGTATAGAAGTTCACTTTTTGTTAAAGATAGGAGCTAGGTTTGTTTCTTTTATTGGGTGAAAGTTTGAAGCGGGCTATCTTCTATTGAGCTTCAGATGATTTCAATTTTTTTACATTTGTTTAAACTATCTTTTAAATTAAATAGTCTAACTCAACATTTAGGAGTCATTTTTGGGTGGAAAACAGATTGTAACATGTTAAATTGTTGTTGAAGTGAGACATTTTGATTGTGAGAACTCTGTTGGTGTTATGGAAGAAGTATGGTTCGGGTTTTTGTTCTCCCTTGTTTGAAATTTGATTAATTCATACTATGCTTCGCTTGAACTTTTATAGCGTTGATTTTGTTGCTTGCACTGTAAGGCGTGAGAAAATTTATCAAAGACTTACACGATTAAGGTGCGAGCGCAGACCTCCTTGTTATGCGATCTTTATGATAGTACGGCTGAAAGTTAGCTTGTGGTCATGATTTTGGAAATTCTTATTCAATGTTTATGCATCTTTTCGAAATAAGATTTTTTGTGCTTCTGAGAGATTATCATATGCGGTTAATTTTGTTGGATTTTCTAGATCTTGACATTTTAAAATTTATATATATAGATGTTCTTTGAAGGAATGGAATATCTAAGTTGAATT